>JBCEWC010005736.1:0-24358 GCA_038996855.1 Solanum aculeatissimum | reverse complement strand
AAGGTGAAAAAGTGTTGAGAGTGGGATTTGAACTTGGGACTACTAACAACACTATAAAAATCTTAAGTATCCACCTTTAACCATTGGGCCAACCAAACCTTTGATTTAATGGGTGTTCTATGCTATACTTATACCAATTTTTCTTAATTTCTACATAGATATATAATGTCCGGTACTAAATTAATGAGTGCTCGAGCACCCGATGGACTCCATGTGGGTCCGCCCTGTCAACAAGTACAGAAGAATGTCTGTCAACCAAAGATTGAGATAAACGTGCCTTCAATTAAGATCTTCCAAATAATTTAGTTGAATCAGTGCATAATTATTTTGTTAAATGATTTAATTATGTCAATCCATAAACTTCAAACTCTTTTAAAAAAATATATTTGATATGAAAGTAGAGATCTAATGACTATACTCGCGTATGATGTTCCATTTTCTCAAAAATATACTAGAGTATCATATTTATTTTAATCCTAAAAAAGTTATTCCCTCTCCCACTTAATAGTTACTAGAAATATTTATTCCATATTGCTAGAACTTGATCATTTATTAAATTAAGATAAAATTAATTTTTTTTTTCATTTTATCTTTACAATTTATATGAATTTTGGAAATTTAAACAAATTTTGAAGACCCAAAATTTCCTTTTTCAAGAAACTAATTAATATGATCAAAGGGCAAAATAGTAAAATCAATCAATCTATTAATTATTTTTTAATTATCATGTATAATAGAAAATGTCCATCTAATATGAAACACAAGAAGTACTAAATTATGAGAAACAAAATGCAACTACCATTACTTTCAATAAAATTCAAGGAATATATATATTTTAACCAATGAGAATATTAGGGATAAGGTAGGAGTAACCTCCATGATAGACAAGATGAGATAAGAAAGTTTGAAGTGTTGGACAAGTGTAAAAAAGATGTGAAGATGTTTCAATAAGAAAGTGTGAAAGGTTGGTTATAATAGATATGCAAAGACATAGAGGTAGACTGTACAAGTATTCAGAAGAGAATTGATTAGATAAAAAATGACGTAGCTCCAACTTACTGAGGACACGGCCTTAAATAAGTAGATATGGAGGTCACGATTTAGGATAGAAAGTTTGGAAGGTAATTAGGTTTTATTGTGTTTTTTGACGTACTCTAATACATCGTATCTGTCGTAGTATTAGCCACATTTATATAGTTCTTATTTTTGTTGTTTGTTACATATTATCTATTGTTTATTATATTTATCTGCCCACACTATCTTGTTGATGTTATTATTCTTTGCATGTGTATTTTTTGCACTCCTCCGAGGGCTTCAATTAGCTGCAAATCACCAGTTGACTCCACTGGAAATCAACACAGACTCAAAGGATGTCATAAAGGTGATAAAAGAAGGTAATCCAAAATATGATAACCTTGTTTTGAATGCAGGTTGCAAATGATCAGATTGGGAGGCGTGACGATGGAGCACGTGTTTAGGGAACAGAACCAATTACTAGCAGACGCACTAGCTAAGGAAGGAGTCAGGAGAACAGACTATGGCAACACGATATTTTTTGTAGTTCCTCCGATGTTTGCTAGAAAGCAATGGCAAGCAGATATCCTAGGAACTAGTTATGTAAGGAAAACAACTTCTAATTTTTGTATTTTCTCGGAACGGAATGTGGTCCGTGTATATGCCACGCCAAGAACGGGTAGCCTATACACTTAAACTCTTTCATTATATTTTTTTTAAGTTTATATCAATATGCATGCCTTAACTACCAAAAAAAAACCTACCTACCTCACGAGATAAGAGTATGGTCAGAATAAATTACCTTCTACAGACTTCACTTTGTGAAATTTCACTTTATATATTATTGTTAAAAATATAATCAATTTTAAAATACTACCTCCGTCCCATATTATAAGAGCATCTTTCTATAAATATTTGTCCCATATTATATGGACACTTACTAAATTAGGATAGAATTAATTTTTTTTTTCATTTTACCCTCATCATTAATTAGTGCATTAATGATTTTTTCTAATTTAATTTAATATACATTAATATAAATGAAGGGTAAAATGGTAAAGTCTACTAATGTATTAATGATTTCTTAATAACTGTGTAAAATGAAAAGTGCCCTTATAATATGGGACGGAGGTAGTAGTTTTTTGTCTCAAACTTGCTATTTTATCCACAGAATGATGAAATAAATTAGTTCCAAAATTATAATCTCAAAATCATAAACATAGAATTACTTTATTTGTGATTAAAATTATTCAATTATGCATATAAGATAACTTATCTCATCAACATGATATAAATGATGGAATACATATATCAATAACTTGTTGAGTTTTAAAAGGTGTGAATGAAAAATGAAGAGTTGTAACTTTTCTAAAAGGTCGTTACTTTTTCAAAGGAATACACTTTTTTTGAAAGTTATGACTTTTCTAAAGAGTCATGATTTTTTCGAAGAATTGTGCCCTTTTTGAAAGGTTGTACCTTTTTTTCAAATGGTCGTGACTTCTTCGATAAGGCGCAATAAGCACCCTTTGTTGACTATAAATAGAGGGGTTTTCTCTCATTTTTTACCATGAATTTTCTCCTCCTTGTGCATACATTTTCTTAAAAATAAAAACTAGAGTCTTTGTGTGATTTTATTTCTATCTTTTGAGTTCGTTGAAGTTATTGAAGTTTGAGGTACTATTACTGCTTTAACAAATATATTCATTTTATCTCGGGAGGAAATAATCTATAGCTCGAATACAGTGAGAGAATTAAATTCTTTAAGGATAAATAGTGAATTCTCTGAAATCAAATATTTTCTTTTGTTTTCACTACTAGATTAATTTTTTATTTTGAAAACTTACTAGAAACTATGTTATTACTTTCATAAAATTTTGTGGAAATATAGACTGAATAACAAAACTATCTATTACTTTCAACCAAACATAATATACAATATATTATTACTTTTATCTTAAAATTATTACCCTTCATATCTCACGCTAAACGACTCGTAAAAATATCGTCAATTCCTTGGAAGGCCACCCACACACGGGGACATGTGTACTTAAAAAAGTGTTTGGTCCCCACAGAAATGGGCACGTGGCTTCTTTCAAGTAGAAGATGGGAATTGGCTTTGTTCGAAAGCACAACCACCAGTTTTTGGCCACTTCATCATCTTCATAACACCGACGTAACGGGATTTGCTTTGTTTTTCCAGCCAGGTGGCTAGCTTTTGTTGGACAACGTGTGACACCTATTTCATGTCTTGTCGTTTGGTAACTAATTTTATTGGCTGACTCGCTTTGAAATTTTTTCTCATTTGTATATTTTATCTTTCTTAAAGTATTAATCCTAGAATTAACTATAATATATAAAGTGGAGGAAATGTTTATTAGGATTTGGTGGTGGCGGCTCCCTTCAACTCATTTTCCTCTATCGGCTAACGCCTAATCCTATTTATCTTTTTTTTTTCTTCGACATAAATTTTACCGTATAATGCAAAATTTTAAATTTGACTCTATATTTTAATTCGCATAATAACATAAACCTTCTTCAATGTACTTCTACTTTTTAAGGATTGTCCAACAAACAAAGTATGTTAAGATAACTTGTCGTTCATTTGTTAATTACTCCCTCCGTCTCATATTTAATTATCTATATTACTGTAAATTAATATTTGTCAATTTATAAAATTAATTAAATGAAAAGAGCCAGAAGGATTGGAAAGGTTCAGTTTCCTATAAGAAACATACACGTGTTTGATGTATCTTTAGGAACAAGATGAAAAGAAATGTTGACGAGGCCACACATTCTGTTTCATATTAATTTTTTAATTTTTAAAAGAAAGCTATCAAGTTCAGCCACTCTTTTAAATATTAGTACAAGCTATGACTATTTTATAGATTCTGATGTCACAGAACAACTTTATTTATTTGTTTTGTAATAATTGCTGTTTTAACAATTACTATAAGTAAAAGCCTTTCTTTGGAGAGTCAGCTTGCATTAATCCAACAGGGATCAAACAATGATTTGTTAATGAAAAATATGGGAAATCAATATTTTAATTATCTTGTCCAATGAAATAGACATGCACTTACTTATACAGTGATTCTTTTTCTTTACCCCTTACATGATAACTTAAATTTGCAATTTCAGAATTGAAAATTAGTAAAATGGTTCAAATACTTTAGGTCTAGTTACCACTAATAGTATTTGGTTTATTATAGTAGAGTGATAATGGTAAATTTTACAATCAAATAATGAATGTAGTATGTACATAATTCTTTTTTTTAATGTTAAATATAGGTAAAATGCAACAAAAAATAAAAGGTAGCGTAACTCAATCAAACTTTTTATGAATGTATTTTTCACATGTCAATATATTAAGATTTGAATCAAAATTTGTGAATTGTGTAGAATTTGTACCATGAATGGTACATCTACCCGTGTATACAACCAACCACAACATGTAAAGAGTAAGGTAAATACAATAAAATGACAAAGGGGTTTACTGAAAATGAATGTTGATAATTACATAAGGCAAAAACGTGATTCATGTAGCCGACACCCATATGATATTATAATAAGGTAACCATGATGACAAGTAAACACCACTAATTAACTCCACTATACATCATATAATAATAATACTTAAATTGGATCGTTTTTCTTGTTGGCTTCTTGCTTACAGTATTCTGATATGGCTCCATAGGACTTTTGAGCCTTGAAGCCAGCCGACTACAAAGCCCCAATTGTGGTGGCCCCTGAGTACTGGGGGTAAAAGAAAACCAATCATCTAATCAACCGTGGATAATCAATTCAAAGATATTCTTAATGTAATGTGATATTATTTGTTTATTCTTCTTAAAAGATCAATTTATCTAACAGTTAATGTGTGGTTTTATTCGCACACCACGGATGATTCAAGAAAATGAGCAATGGACTATGATCATAAGTTACCAAAAAAAAGTATTGAATAGTAATGTTCGACCCCACCCCTTGTTCAATCCATATAAAAAGATGGGCACAAGTAAAAAGAATTCCCCACCAGACTTCTTAAAACACCATAAAGATACTATTCTATCAACTGTCAACTACTGCCACAGAGATACATGAACGTTCCAGTTCCAGTTCCAGTTCCAATCCACACACATAAATATATCCCAAATCAAGAAGTTATCTTAGAACAATCTCCTCCTCCTTCCAATTGCATCAGTTTTTTTGGTGTTAGATTTGCATGATTGAAGCCAGACAAATAAGATGTTTGATGCAGGGGAATTTTCTCCTACTTCTTCAGCAGTTGCTCTGTCTGCAGAGTGTTTCAGCAGTAGCAGTTGCTTCAGCGGCCTCTCGTCCTCAAAGAAGAAGAATAAGATGATGAATAGTAAGAACGCGCGGAGATTCAGCGATGAACAGATTAAATCATTAGAAACCATGTTCGAAATGGAGACCAAACTTGAGCCAAGAAAGAAGCTGCAATTAGCCAGAGAGCTCGGATTGCAGCCTCGACAAGTGGCAATTTGGTTTCAGAACAAGAGAGCAAGATGGAAATCGAAGCAACTCGAAAGGGATTACAGTATACTTAAGTCCAATTATGACAATCTTGCTTCTCAGTACGAATCTTTAAAGAAAGAAAAACAATCCTTGCTTATTCAGGTACTTAATTACACAAATTAATTTTCCTTGCTAGCCATAAACCACTTTATATTATATCATTTAATGTTTGATTTTCCTTTTGTGCAGTTGCAAAAGCTGAGTGATGTGATTCAGAAGGAAGGGGGGCAGTACTGTTGCAAGCAAGAAATCGATTCGATTGGGTTCGAGTCAGATAACAGAGACGATGCTACTAAGAAAAATGAAATGGATGGGAGGCCAAGCTTGTCTTTTGACTTGTCATCTCAACATGGAGCAAATGGTGTAATTTCAGATGATGACAGCAGCATAAAAACTGATTATCTAGGCTTAAATGATGATGCAGATCATCATCTACTGAAAATGGTTGAAGCAGGGGATAGTTCTTTAACTTCCCCTGAAAATTGGGGCAGCCTAGATGAAGATGGTCTCTTAGACCAACAGCCTAATAGTACTAGTTATGATCAGTGGTGGGATTTCTGGTCTTGAACCAGAATTGTCGACAAAATATATCCATCTGAAACGTTGGCCTTCGAAAGGGGGATAAATTAAAATATGCTGAGATTGATGCCAACTTCTCTTGTACATTTCACACAAAAGCTGCCTCCCTTCCGTTTCACTTCCATAAGCGGCTGTTATATATATAGTTGAGGTTTACCTCAGCAACTGGCCTCACAGTGCCTTTGTCTACTGGACAAAGCTGTAATCTTGTATACTAGTACTAGTTGATGGTCGTGTTAGTTTGTTTGCCTGAAATATGCTACTAGTAATGCCCAGTAATAATTATTAGACCAGAATAGCTGAGAAGTATAATTTCCAGCAGCTCGTAATCAAAGATATACTTTAAAAGAAAGTCACCAAACAGGAAAAGATTTTGCTATTACAGTTTTGATGTTATTGCAGTGAGTTTAAGTTTTATGTGCGATATAAATAATACTAACTTGCTATGTTATGAGTTAAAATACAGTAATAGTGCGCGTATATAACTTAAATTAAGTAAATGTTGATGATTTATGGAATAAAATTATTAAGCATGGTGATTCAAAACTGTAGGATGGTAAGAGGAACCTGGGTAGCTGACTCACCCAAGGGATTCTTACAAGAATGAATATGATTCAAACATACTTTGATCAGTGATATAAGTTAGATATCAGTGCTTGTAAGCACTTGAACAAATAAATACATTTAAGTCTGATATCCGAAAACTGAAATGACACCACTACAGGTTTCATGGAGCCTGAATTAACAACTGAAATATTAGGTAACACTAGTAATCGATGAAGTATGTGATGGGGCTTAGCAGTATGTCGAATGCAGTCTGCTTAGTGCACGGAGATAAAATAAATTTCTGAATTAGTAGAATGTTAAATTGAGAGGTGAATATTATCTATAGAATCACTAAAATCCACATTGTCCTATTACTATTGGGATATATAATAAGTATAGTTTTTAAAACTGAAGTGCACACTTTGCTATTACAATAGATGTTTGTATGTATAAATATAGGACATGATTAATTCATAACTTGTACTGATGTACTCACCTCAATCCTCGCATGTAGAGTATTTTGCTAAACCAACATTTAAATATGGAAAAGGACTCTTAAAGGAAAGAACTGACTGATGAAAGCTTCTCGATGTGCGTCTCCTAATTTGTTGATTATTAGAGTGGTTTATTTTAGATTTACTTTACGCGAGGCAAATATGTTGGGTAGAGCCTTTTTTCCCCTCATAATCACTTCTTGGATTGTTAACAAGGACCTACTGCGATAATATGGAGCAATATTAAGAATATTATGTCGAGAGTGCAACATTGGTTTACCACTGCTCTGTAACAGAGCAAATGAAGTGTGTGGATTTTTTTGGCTTAGAACACAATTTACTGGGACCTGTTCAAGAGATCGTGTGTGGCTGCCTGTTATGCCTCCATACAGGGAAAAATTTCACAGTGAGTGGGATAGCAGGGATATGTGCACTGCAATTTTGGTGAAGTTAAAGGAAGTGGTCTATATAAAATGAATATTGGTGCCATTTTGTGACTTTCTTTTTAATTTACATAGTCAAACTTCTTTGTGGTTACATAGTAAAACAAACTTAATTGTATAGTTGTCAGGGTTCCTTAAGCGGTTGTCTTTATTTGGTTCTACTGTGAATTTGACATTACAAAACTGTGGAATTTTAATGTGCTTTGTTGATTATGATAGCTTCTTCCGTCGCGAGGCAATTACACCACAGCTTATAGATTGAACATGCAAGATTAATAAGTTTTGGCCTCGAGAAAGCAGAGATCAGACCGTTCACTTCCAAACTGTAATTGTGCAAGATGAAAACGTACATTTACTTCTATTGTCAATCCACAATTAAGTACCGCCTTTGTATTATTCCACTGCAGGAAGGACAGGTTTCCCGTTTCCGTAGTCTTGTACGGTGATGACATTGGTAGCTGTAATAAACTTTTTACCCCTTTCGAGACATACCTGCTGTCGAGTGCTAAGGTTAGGGAGCCATACCCTTACTCGATATGAGCCAAGAAGTTTTTGGCACTATGAATGTGTGACCATTTTTGCTGATAAATAACTCCTCTCTATAATGGCAGCATGATAATCGCACTTCTCAATCATGGGCTGTAGCAAGGTTAACAGGTAACTGTATATTAGTAGCTTTTCCTGAAATTGAAGCGTAGACTTGTTGAGATTGGTATATTCTTGACTTAGTGTCTTGCTGATTGATTTGTTCCTCTGTCAACAAAAAATTCATGTCTCTTTAGCTTGTACTAGCTCCTCCTCCTTTACTTTCTCCCAAAATATCCCAACTGATTAATTTACCCCTGCACTTGATAAATTAATGAGCCTTGTTGAGTTTAATAAGCTAGCTTATGCAGCAACTATTCCTACTTAATCAAGGTATCATAATCAGCATTGGACCCCCTACTACCCAACAATAATGCAGATGCTTTAGAGGTGAGAAGTATAATGTGGCTGCAACATTGTCATCTTTTATGGCATTCATCAATCTCATGATATATGTGGGTGGCATTTCTTCGTTATTAATCAGAGGTCTCAAATTTGAGTCATGCATACGTACTCACTCTTGTTAGGTAGTGCTCCATCCCTATATGAGACTTTCCGATGCAAATCTGTATCCTGCGCGAGTCTCAGTTAAACACCCTTCCATGTAGCAAATGGTTCACTATATTTATTGAAATAGCATTTAAAGTATTCCTCACCCTCAAATGTTATAGTTAGTTTTCATCGTCCTGTCAAATTCATTTCCTTTTAGAAAGTTAGGAGAAACGGAGAATGATTTATACACTTTTTTTCCACCAATTTCATCATTTTCTTCCCCTAAGGTATACAAACAAAAACCTTTATAATTCTAAGACTATAATTCCATGATAATTTATTCCTCATACCAAACGGCTCCTCATAGTTTATTAAAGAAATTGGTCTAGAATAATGATAAGTAACATGTTAAATTGATTTGATAATGTTGAAATTTTTCATCGATGTCAATGCATACAACTTAAATCATAATACAAAATAAAAAATGTTCCCTAGATTTATTTCTCACTTTTAGTAAAGGGCCTTTATTATGAGTATCTTTTTGAGAAAGCAAGTTGAAAAGATAGTTATATTTATGGTTGATGAGTAATGACAGATGACAATTTAGCTAATTTAAAAAGAAAGCAAAACCATTTGAATATAAAATAATGTTAGTATGGTCGAATAAGATATCTTATGCAACAAAAAACAGCTTTTATATTGTTTTTTTCTTTTAAACAAGTATATGTAAAATCTCTAATACTACTATATATCAAACGAAGTGTAAGGAAGAATGATGAGTAATTTAATTGCAAAAAAAGAAAAAACTCTTTGGCGCATACATTAACACTGATGACATTTGAACCTATAATATAATCACAAACATATGTTGAGATCGTTTTACCTTTAATCAGAAGTCTTGAGTTAATATGAAAAAAATCCTGTTAGAATTGTCACATTCAATTTTCAAATGGACATCAATGCGTAATCCAATTTTAGTTTGAACACCAGAAAAAAATGAAGAAAAAAGAAAAAACTATAATATGACCTCTTTGATTCCAGTGCTTTCACCTTGACATATTGGGAGGAAATTCTAATCACATTATTGGTTGTAAGAGTTGTTAATGGAATCATTTTGGTTTGTTTTAGGACTAAAATTTGTGGATGACATTGACCTATTATATAAATATGCTTATTCAAGGCAACTCTCAATTCACTCATTGAATTTTTTCCAATTCAGATTTCAAACAGATGTGTTATTAATTAAAAAAAAATTGAGATGTTCCTTAGTATGGATTAGTTTTGTTTTATTACAAATACAAGATTTTCATGCCAATTTTTCTTAAGAAGTTTTAGTTTGGTTTAATAATATACATAGACAACAAATATTCTGGAATTTGTTAGTATATTTGATTTAAACACTCAAATTATGATTTGTTTCAATTAAGCATTTCAAACACAATAAGTATTTCCATTAGATGTTTTCTATTCAAATTTTGAAATTATTTTTGCACATGCATAAATAAGTTAATCACTTAAAATATGTCATATTCTTTAATTATTTGCATTAGTCTCGGTAAGATACAAACCTCAAACTTGTCCCAATTGAGGCCAATGTGTATAATTAAAAAGGATACTCATAATATAATTACAAACCTCATAAAGTTTATTGGTAATTTTAGGAGGGAGCTTATATATTTAGCCTTTTAGTTTTGTTAATGTTGTAATGCTGTATAGTATTCCAATTCATATCCCTCTTTGCACACCAATAAAGATTTGTATCTAATCAACAACAATGAATTATTTTACTGTAATCACTAAATTACTACTTTTTGTATAACAATGGGAATCATTATTTCATTTTCTTCACAAAATAAAATAAATTTGTTTACTTGTATTTATATATTATTATTAATCTTTTTTTTCTCCTTTTCTTTTCGTATATAGTATCTTTTATTTATGAGATTCCATTGTTATCCTAGTTATAAAATTTCAGTGGGTATATTGTTGCCGTAATAATCCATGAGATACTTTACCCTAAGGATGAGATTGGGAGGTGGGAAGTAAAAGAAAATGACAGTTCAACCCTTCATCTGCTTTAACACCTTTATCTTTTTCTTTAAAACCAATTTCCAATTACCAAAATAGCAAAATAGGCTAGAGAGGGATGAACCAAAACAACCTATCCCATTCAAATGTAGCTCAAAGCTTCCATTGCTTTAAACTCCCTATTATTCCCTCCCTTGCTTTATACCTTGTGTTGGCCCTTTTCTTGTTTGGGCTTGCCGTTTCTCTTTTCATCCTTGTTGTTGTTCATAACCCTCTCTTCTTTCTTTCTTACTTCTTCCTTTTTGGTCTCATTGCTATTTTTCTACTGTGGAACTCTATCTCTTTCCGTAATAACAGAACTATTCTCCATTACCTTCGTTCTTTAACTGATTCTGACCTTACCATCGCCTCCCACGGCCAGCTTGTCAAGATTACTGGGGTGGGTAACCCATAAGTTTCTATTGTACCCATTTCAATCTGGGGTTTTCCTTTTTAGGTGTTTCTTGGGATTTTCTGTAATATTTGTGTTTTTTGTTTGAAGGGTATTCTTCTTTTTTGTGTAACTATGACTAATGGTAAGAAAGTTTTCAACTTTCTAAATACTGGTCCCAATGTCTATTGGAAGCTGAGCTGATTGCTAAATTAGGAATTCTTGAATAATTTTGCAGAGGTCATTCTTGATTTTTGTGATTCTCCTGTCTCCATTGCAATTTTATTTGTTGAAAATGTGAAGTAACTTCTACTCTATACAATGCCAGAGAAGATTGACTTTTTTAATCTGTTGTATATTGTGCATTGTCTTCCTTGTGATGGATAACTTCACTTGAAGAGTTGGAACCTAAAAATATCTAAAGAGAAAACAAATTTGTGTGCATTTGAAATTATTTACTTCTCTTGTTTGGGTGATATTTTGTGATTAACTGATTAATATGAGCATAATTAGACTTGTATCCTACTGGTAGGTAAAATTGACAAACAGGCACAGAGCTTTACTATGTCCATTATTGCAGATGTCTCAAAGAGCATTATTATTGTTCATTTACTCTATATTTTCATGAGTTTCTTGTGTTTAACTTGGATTTCAGAACAATACCTTTCCCTTCCCTTTTTTGACATCAGTGGATGCCTTGTTGCTCTTTGATGATTTCAGCATGTCTCCTGCGGGAATGTCTCTTTGGAGTCTTCTTATGAGAAGGTTGGACGATGTGTTTATACATCCACCTTGTTGTTTGAATGTGGAAAACTTGGCTTGAAGCCTGCGGATGTAAAAGAATCATGCTTTGGATGGAGACTTGCTTATTCTGAGGTATGGAACATTGTTTACATGCTAAACATTTTGTAATAATGTTTTGTAACAATTCCGATGAAACTGTTTACTTATCTGCTTTGACCTTGCTTCTTGGCATCAACTTTCCTTACAATCTAGTGTTTTGACTTTAAAGAAAAGATAGTTTCAACCCTCACTCCATTATGTTTTTCATTCTTAACGTGTTTATATTAAGAAAGCTCTTTCCAACCAACCAGTGGCTGAAATTTCTGATTATTGATAGTTTCACCATGTGTCCATATCATTATGTTTTTGCTGCTGGTTTTTACTATGGTTGGATGAGCTTTATATGTCTCTTGTCAAGGATGGGATAATTAAAAATATTAGACAAGAGAACGGTTGTCTGAATATGGATACTTAAGGTTTAACAGGGTACACTTAAACCTACAAAATTGTTTCTTCTAATTTATTTTTTTTATGACGAGGGGAACAGCCGCTACCCTTTGGGTGCACACAGGGTAAATCCCCGTTCCTATGCAATAGCTCGCAAACCAAGCCCTGTGCGATGAGCTCAACCCAAAAGGCAAACCCCTTGCTTTCGCTTGCAAGGGATTTCGAACTTGAGACCTCCAACATGGAAGCCCCAAGCCCAAACCACTGGGCCAACCATAAGGGTTTTTTCTTTTAGCAAAGCATTGCTAGAATCTGAATTGTATAAGAGTAAATTCAAGCTATATTACTTTTGTTCCCAAAGTATGAGGCTTACCCTGTTTATGCATGATATAGTAATGTTATACACTCGTATATATAGTATACATACATTGCAAGATGAGTCAGACATTGACCATGTATAATTGTAAAGAATGTTCTCACCTTTGCTAAAACAAGAATTAGATGTAAGCTAATCCAGTTAAACCCAGAGTTGTATAGAACACGGAATATATATATATATATATATAAACTTGTAAAGAACTTGAATAGCACCCTCAGCTAAAAGGGGCAGTGTTTTGACCGAAGAGCAGGAGTCGCAACCTTGAAGTCTAATGTTTAAATCTTAGGAGAGTCAATGCTAGGTGAATTCTTTCCATTTACCAAAGGCTAGGTGTATAGTTATCCGGTGCCTGTGCTAGTGAGAGATAGCAGGTACCCGATGGATTAGTCTAGTTGCAGACAAGCTGGCCCATGCACCAAAATATATATAAATCTCATAATATGCTCACATATATACATCACTCACAAATTTACATACACTCGCGCACACATACATGTGTGCACATACACACACCATCTATGTATATAAGAGTATCTTCAGGTTTAAGGATATCCAGTCCTATGTCACCTGCCACCAGTTATATGATGATTTAACGTAGAAAAGATAGTGTGACATTATCAAAATTAAGGTGCTTATATGTAGCACCTATGTTGCGCGGACTCTTCATTTTGGCTGCCGAACCCGTCTAGATGCGACACTAGTGCGAGTGCTAAATCATAGTAAAAGACCCGAGTTGTGTTTTTCAGTGCGCAATTTTTTTACATGGCATCTTGAAATATATTAGAATCTACGCCAGGATGTGCTCAAAGCAGATAAAAGGAGCTTAAACCTTGCCAATAAAGGAGAAGAGGGGGGAGGGGAGGGAGAGGCAGAGTAGGAGGAAGATTGAAAGAGACCGAATGGTCACATTTTCTTAATCACCAAACGCAAATTGAAGAAATTTAATCAACCTTAATACCCCGTTTGCATGTCTAACTCTTAGTTTTTATTTGAATGGTGCTATTTTGGATATCAACCGTGTCTACACTTGGCCAAAATTGTCCCTTTTGTATGAAAATTATATATTTTAGTCACTAGAACTACAGAGATACCGACCAAAGCAATATGAAAAGCACCCTATTCTGATTATGTAAATTTGTGCCTTCACTTAAGTTCACCACACAGTTATTTAACAGGTTGAGTTTCTCTTGGCAGAGGCTCTCAACTGACTTCTACATAACTGACAAGAACTCTGGTATTAGAGCTTTTGTCAAGGCTGGACCTGACTCCAGAGTTATCCCACTGATAAAAGAGAGCAGACTGGTTACGACAGCAAAGAACTGTAAGGTTTTGGCTTCTCATTTGAGAAAATGGTTAAGGGACAGGAATCTTTCATCTGAAGCTCGTTTACTACGTCTAGAAGAAGGGTAACATAAGCTTTTGTCTGATCTACTGTTCATCTGATCGTTTCTCCCTTCTTTCACCAGATATGTATTTCGAAAGCTGATAGCTTGAAATTCTTTGTACTTTTGACAGATACATCAAGGAAGGTACCTCGATTAGTGTATTTGGTGTGTTGCAAAGGAGCAATGATGTGATGGTGATTACTCCGCCGCAGGAGCTCATTTCTACTGGCTGTCTATGGAAAAAGTTGCTTCTCCCTGTTGATGTCGATGGACTGCTCCTTGCAATCCCATAGTGCGCAAAGTTTGGAGCCAACACTAACTTAGAAATGCAACTGAGATAAAGGCGACAAACCCTTGCAAGGAAACTAACAATGCTGCTTCACATTTTGGTTGCTTCCATTCGGATGTACAGCTACTTGCCTAAAGGAAGGCAAGCTTATTTTTGACTATGTATTTCAGTAGTTAGTGCTTCTGTTATTTTCATATACATGTGAATTATCTTGTTTAAACCTAGGTTTGGGCAACAATGCAAGATTTTTCTGTGTTTCTTGCAACGGTTAAACTGGTATTATAAGTTGCGCATTATATCACATGCGTATTGTCTTTCCAACAGAAAAGGTAAACATCTCTTCATCTTGGGTTTGGCTTTTGTCTTTACAACAAGCGCAAAAGCTTTGCCTTTAGTTTCAAAGCTCTACTCACATATTTATATATTAAATAAGGAATTCATCTGTAGATATTCCCATCCGTGTCACAATTGATTTGGTATCTCTTAATCAATTTAATAAACTCACTAAACTAAGAATTAGTTCAGCGAAATATGGAAAAGCAAATAACTAGCGACGTGGGTAAATAAGTTCATAGAGCTTATGATGATTACTTCATAATGCATAACCAGCAAATATGAGAAACAATAAAAACAAGAGTACCCGTAGACACGATTTAGCTTATTTTGAAGTAAATTGTGAAGAATTTATAAAGCTACTCTTACTATAGAGCCATAAGTTGTTTTTAACTTATTTTTGAAGTTTTTTGACGTGAACGTCTGTGTTTAAAAGTATTTTTATCTTTCCAAACACATCAAAAATTAAAGAGCTTAAAAGTCAAACTCCTAAAAATGAATCAATCCAAACTACTCCTAAATTCCCAAATCACAAGTACCCAGTATTGGGCCTTTGCAAATGAAGCAGGATATCAAGAAAAGACGCAGCAGCGACAACGGTTCACAAATGAATACTAGAATGAAATACGCTAGTGCATGCAAAATTTCATCTAAACAGTCATTGATAGAGTCACAGAGGGATATCTTTAACAATAAATTTGAAGTTCAAGACAAGTGCTAGTTTATCCATAGACAGCGAGTTGAAGCATGACAGAAAACTGTAAGATCGCAGGCTGGCAATATAACTGCAATGGACACAATTGATCTAGTTAAACAAGATATCAGGCCTACTTGATCTTCTTCTTTGGCCTCAGCTGCAAAGTAAGAACATTTGTGAGTGCCTAACAAATATTTGCAGGGACTGAAGGCTAGAGTAAAAACCATATTATTCACCAACCTGGTTGCTGTGCCCACATTTCTTCTTCCTGCAGTTAACAGCACGCGGATGCAGGCGAGCATAACACCTAAAACAAGTAAACAGGTATCAGGATTAAGCAATCACAACCAAGGTTTTAGACGCCGTAACATAAACAGTCAAAGTCAGAGAAGGCAAAAAGAAATTTTAGCCTCACAAGTATGCAGGTCGCACAAGGTTCTACCTTAATCTGCTAATAAATATAAAAAGAAATGCACAATAGTCATCCACACAACCATTTCTTGAATGGCACCATTTGGTGAAATAGTTACTAGCAAAATCCTGAGAAGAATTCTGTTCAAGAGAAGCTAACTGTCCACACTCTTAAAAAGCTAGTTTGTTGAAGGGAGTACAAAACTGATGATGTGGGTCAAGGGATGTTGTAAATGTTAATCCTTAAAGTATTATACTCAAAGCTGATGATGCAGGTCAAGGGATGTTGTAAGTATTAATCCTTTAAAGTATTATACTCTTAACAAATCAACATAAAAATCAAAAGTAGAAATTTCTATGTTCTGAGAGAAAGACAAATACACCAGCATACACTGTCTAATCAACCCTCTCTTAATTGGCAAACAGAACTCAAATCCCACAGACTAACATTTAAAACTTAAACAGATCATGGATGAATAGTTACTGCAAGGTTACAAATAATAAATAAGCATAAGCTACAGAACCAGTCAATAAGTCCTCAAGAAGTAAACTTCTAGATCAGTTATTTTCTCATCCTTAAATTCTCTATCATTATGACTTTTTTTAGTAGAACATCACACCCATACAAGCAAAACACTTCACTTACAAACAATTGGGAATCCGATTTCCTCAAAGTGACCAGTTCAGACTAATTCTCTAAGTTGAAAGAGCATGTATTTTGCACCTGCATGTTAATGTTTAGTTTATAATTTTGAAAAGCAGAATTTGTTGTACAACTTTCGTGTAATTAAATGCAACAGACGTCGCATGGAGACCTATATTCATGGAAATAACTTCTCTGACAACACCGTTTAGTAAATGACTCATCTTTTGCACCACTGTAAGTGTATTCTTACTAGAGGCTGCAACATATAGCTGTATCACAACTCAGATAACTTGTATGAATTTTAAATAGCGTGATCAGAATTAACTTCCAAAAGCGGATTAAAAGAATTCTGTTTGAATATGAAGGGAAAATAAAATCTAGATTTCGGAGGCACAAATTAGCTTTGCAACATTTTCAATGATGAATAACAGCCAATTCAATACGAAGAGCAAGACCATACAGAGATGATCACTATCACTAGCATACTGCATACATGCACGGACTGTAGTGGATCTTAGAATTATTTCATACAAAACGAAATGCAGTTTGCATACATGCACGGACTGTAGTGGATCTTAGAATTATTTCATACAAAACGAAATGCAGTTGCAAAAGTAGAAAGGAAAGAAAAACTTACTTGCGGCAAATCATCTTCTCCTGGTTGTACTTCCTTGCCAAAGCCATCAGAGAAGGCTCAATAATTCCTCCACGAAGCCTCAAAACCAAATGCAAAGTTGACTCTACAAAATCGACCCGAGAAATTATCACTAGAATCACAAAAAAAATGTAAAAATACACTTGTAAGTCCATATACAGAGTTAGCTATAATTACCTTTCTGGATGTTATAATCAGCTAGAGTACGTCCATCTTCGAGCTGCTTTCCAGCGAAGATCAATCGCTGCTGGTCCGGTGGAATACCTTAAAAATGCAAATAAATGGCGTCATACTACCAAAATTCCCGATTGACTAAGCTTAACACTAAATCATATGTACCTTCTTTGTCTTGAATCTTAGCTTTGACATTGTCAATGGTGTCGCTAGATTCAACCTCGAGCGTGATCGTCTTCCCCGTAAGAGTTTTCACGAAGATCTGCATTTTGGCGGCGCTCTATCTCTCCCTTAACCCTTTTTCTTCTATGATAGAACTACGGTATCCCTTTCCCCTTTTTATATGTTTATATTAGGGTTTTGGCCCAAGGGCGGCTTAGGCCCAAAAAATGAATAAAAAACAGGGAAAAATAAGTTTGTCCAAAACTATTTATATTCATTTATCCTTTTATATTTTATGTGCCCATATTATTAAAATTTGCATATTGATGTCATGCTGACATCAGCACCCACCTGTATGATATACCAATCGGGTATTACAGAGGATTAAATTCAATTCTATATGATACTGATATAGTATCAATATACCGATAGAGTATCACAAAGATATTTTCTAATAATTTAGAATTCAATAAATTTCTGGTCCTATACGATACTATATAGTATAAATATACCGGAGGAGTATCACAACAATATATTTTCTACTAATTTAGAGTTTAATAATTTTTTATTTGTTTCTTATTTATTTCTCATAAAAAAAATATAATCTCATATGATACCAATTGGGTATCAATATACTGTCAGAGTATCACAGAGGATTGAATTCATTCTATATGATATTGGTATGGTATATATATACCGTCAAAGTATATTTCATAGTATTTATGTTGACGTCAAGGCGAAATAAAAAAGGAGAAGTAAGGTAAGAAGGTAAATAGTTTGGATCATGAGTCCATTAAGGGTAAATAGTTTGGATTGAGTTACGGAGATGAGGATGTTGAGATGGATGTGTGGACATACCAGGAGTGATAAGGTAAGAAATGAGACCATTCGAGAGATGTTAGAGGTGACCCCTGTGGCTAACAAGATGAAGGAAGCGAGGTTGCGATGATTTGGACATGTGCAGAAAACAAGTAACGATGGTCCTATTAGGAAGTGCGAGAGGTTGGATTTAGGGGTTACACGGAGAAGTATAGGTACATCGAAGAGCTATTGGGGGGAGGTGATCAGACAAGATATGGCGAAATTCAATCTCATCGAGGACATGACCTTAGATAAAAAGGAGTGGAGGTCGCGAATTAAAGTAGCTGGCTAATACCTAGTAAGTTTAGGTTGATGTCTGGCCTTGGGGTAGGGTAGTAGCATTAATCGTGTCTTTTATCATGAAAAAAAATACCCTTTTCACTTATGAATACCCCTGACCTATGAAAAAAATTCACAAATATCCCTTTTTCACCTTTGGGTCTAAAAATACCCCTAAGATTTATTTTTGGGTCCAAACATACCCTTTAACATAACAAAAATAGTCGAATCAACTTTAACTCTTTAAAAAGTCATGCGACATTTTTTAATTATTCATTCGTATTCATAATAATTCAAACCACCCAAACATTTAAAAATTGCTTATTTTATGTTTTTGATTTATTATACTTTTGCTGTAAATTATGTCATTGGTAAATTCGAAATATGTAATTTTATTTTATTTTTTGAAATTGTATTTACCTCTGGATTTTTTATTTTACTTCTAGCCTAGAGCTTAATTTAAGTGCTTAGTTAATTTTAGTGGTATACAAGGATTTTAACAAAAGACGTGATTGGGTCATTTTAAATTATTGTGAATGCATATGACCAATTAAACATGTCATGTGGCTTTTTAAAGAATTAAAGTTGACTGTTTTGATTAAGTTGAGAGGTATGTTTGAACTCATAATTTTAGACCCAAAGGTGGAAGAGGGGTATTCATGAGCTTTTTCCATAGAATAGGTGCATTTATGAGCCTTTTCCCATGTATTGGTAAGATAAAAAATAGAATAACAATATGAAACATAACTAATCTCTGGATACCAACAACCAAACAAGCCCTAAGAGAATAGCAGTCTTTTTACCTCAAAACATAATACATTTTCACCACCTGCCAAAGCAATAACTTTTCAAACGAATCGAGAAAAATTAACTTTTAATCATCCTCCTCTTGGTCAAAATCTTTAACCTTTACATCAGCGTCCTCTCCATACTGAATGCAGCCGTCAATCTGAGATAAGATGTACTGTATGCTGCGAAATGGTAGAGAACATTAGTCTTTGTCATTAAGACTACGTAGCACAAAACCTGCCTTTCTACGAGCTATGTACACAACACATACTTATAAACGGGTTATCATTCAACTGGTTGTACAAACATCGAATGTATGTATCCCTAATGTCAGAAAATTCTTTGTAGTCATCAGTTTACGGACCAAGCAATTTCGATAAGAAAAGGTTAATATCGGGAAAACTAACACACATATATCACACTAGAGTCAATTTTCTCATTGTTATTTGAAAACAGTTACTATGAAAACCCAGAAAGGGAAGCAGGAAATAAAAACCAGGTACATATTGACAGAATCGAGACATTAAAAACATCAATAACTTCAGATTTTCCACAAGTATATCAAGTTCTAAAATTCAATCTAAAGGCCAAACAAACCTCTGCTTCTATCTAGAATATACTTAGGACACGTTTGACCATAAAATTATTCATTTTATTCAAGAATATTTTCACTTTATTTGAAAATCAATATTTGGTCATGAAATTCCCGCATACAACATGAAGTTGTATTTCAAATTTGGAAAATACCTCAAAACCTGCTTTCCATCTCACTTTTTGACTACTGCCACTATCATCACCAACTAGATAGTTGGACCAGAATCATTTAAACAAAGAGCGATGCAATTAAAGAGTTGTTTGGGATATTATTATTCAAGTTGACTGATTTTGGTGCTACTTATAAATTGGGTATAAATCATATTTCATGTTTATTTAGGAAAAGTACATTCAAACGTAAACATTATTTCAAATATCATTTGCAAAAAGTATAATCATACACAACTCCAACTTCAAAATTCCTAAACTGATGTTTTTTGGTTTCTATGGCCAAATGCCAATTTAAATTTACCACCGGAATATTATTACCTGTTCTCTTTTCTCAGGTCAAGAGGGAGAAAGCTCACCATGCTGTACTGGTCCACCTGTACAAAAGAAAATAACAACCATTATGAATCACTTTCTTCTTATATCTTTTCAGTAGAAAGCCACGAGTCAAGCACAGCAGAATCAGTGGCAGACGAGGCATATCCTACAAGCCTGTACAATCTTGTATCTAAGTGAGAAGACAGAATCTATTTAAGTTGTCATTAAGTACCAATGTCAAAGAGAATAACCTCATAACTAATACACAACGCATATGATTGTCAATTCAATAACTAATACATAAATTCTTGGAAACATCATAACTATCAGAACTTACCACTTCAATCAATGATTTGTTAAGCTTTTGAAATTGTGGAGCCATTCGCTGATTCAATTCTGCCAGTAACAGCTGCGGCTCTGGATTCAAGTAACTAAAGGGAAAATATATTTTAATAAACTCAAACAATGAAGGGCCAAAGACAAATAGAAGATGGTTATAGTAGGACTAACTTCTCAACTTCCTTTTTGTTCGTCACAAGATCCATTTTTGAGAGAATGTTAACATGGGGTAGTTCAAGTTGAACCATAGCCGAGAGTGAAGCCATACAACCACTTATGAATTTGGTCACATCTGTAATAAACTGAGACACCAAAAGAACGTGAACATTCATGGACAAGAGCAGGGGAGGGAAGAAGAAATTCAACTTGTAAAGACCACGCACCTGAGAATCGAGTAAATATACAACACAAACAGTAAATTTTTTACGCCTTAGGTGTTCCACGAAATTCTTCAGCACAGGAACATGTGAGAAAAGTTCAATCTGGCCTGTATAATGATGAGAAGTCAGAGTAATATATATGTGTGTCTGTGTCTGAGTGTGTCTGTGCATATCTTTCTACAAAAGCACGAATATGTTTGTTAAGAGACAAGAACTACTGGTCAGTGTTGAAGTTTGGATTACGGGTATTCATAATCAGGAGACAAATGTCCAAAGAGCAGAAATATAACAACAACATACCCCGTGAAATCCCACATGTGTGGAATCTGGATAGGGTAGAGTTTACACTAACCTTACCACCACCTCATAGAGATAGAGAGACTGTTTTCAGAAGATCCTCGGCTCAAATATATCAGCCCCAAAAGAAGAAAAACATAGATATAGAATAACGACTAAAATGAAAAGCAATGACAATTCTACAAATAAAATAAAAGTAGCAAAATAAATAATAGGTAGTAATAACTTTGCGCACCTCCTAACAGGAGCATCAACACTCCTTCTCTCCACATATCCGAACCATCTCAGTCTCACTTCCCTCATCTTGTCTGTCACAAAGGTCACCCCTACCTTCTCCTACCTCATTTCTAATAACAACAACAACAACATACCCAGTGAAGTCCCACAAGTGGGGTTTGGGGAGGGTAACATATACGCAGACGTTACCACTACTGAGGTTGTTTTCGGAAGACCCTCAACTCAAATGTATCGGCCCCAAACATCCTGCTACTCATATAAAAGGGAAAAGCCCATTTCTGTTATACCACCGTAGAATCATGAATATTCACGAAAACTACTAAGATTATCAGATCTCTACCTAAAACCAGGTAAAGCATGAGAACTAAGGATATTATCAGAAACTCTTATGAAGCAATTTGTCAACTTGACCTCTGTTGGACCTAAGGCCTTAAAATCAGAACAAATTTCACAATGTTCCTTTTCTTTTCTTTTTATAACTCAGAAATCCTCAAGGTTCAGTTGAATTAAAATCAGAACAAATCTCTCAAAGTTCCATTTCTTTTTATAACCGAGAAATCCGCAAGGGTCCGCACTGTTCAGAACTGTCTTAATGGAACAAGTTTCTCAATGTTTTTACGAGCTTCAGTTTACTCTTATATCCACCACTCCAATAAAGTCCACGAACCAGAACTACAGCAACCAACCCAAAAAACTATATGCCTTCTTTTTTAATAGTTCTGCTAGACGAGCTAGCATTTCGAGTTCCAGTCAGCCAGTTGGAAACTATCATTCACCATACAATTATAGAAATGCGCAGAGAAAAAAAGAAAAGGGGAAAACTCATTAATAACCGATATAATTATACTGTCAATGAGCAAGTTATGATTCCCAACGTGAATCTTCTGTTGAGAAACCAACAAGCAACCCAAGGTTAGGGGCAGAACTACAGTATTAAATACAGGTTTGGAGATACCTGTTTTTGCCTAGACACTGTATTTATATTAGGAAGCCTATCAAATATGTACAGATATTTAATCACGAACCTAGAAACAGACGAGCTATGAGTCCTAACTCTACCTCTGCCCAAGGTGGATCTAATCATTTAGAATTGTGAATTACTAATTCAATCACCAATGTACTGCTACTTCCACTCATCAAGAGAGAAAATACTAACTGCTACTACATATTTAGATTCAATACAAATATAAACTTTTCAAAATTCTTCTTAACTATATATAGTTCGAATTGAAGTTCATGCAGCTGTAGACGTAAGTACCTGGATCATGGACTTTCCGAGCATATTTAATTGTGAACCATTAATTAAAGTGACAATTTCATAACTCATAAACTTTAAATCCTGACCTTGCTTCTGCCCAAGGTGGATCTAATCACCAAGAATTTTGAGGAGTTTACTGCTACTTCCACTCATAAATAGAGAACATACTCTTTTTCAGACTCAATACAAATATAAACATTTCAAAATTCATCATAACCAAATATAATTCTAATTTAAGGCCATGCAGCTGTAGAAGTACCTAAATCATGGGCTTCCCAAGGATATTTACTCATGAATCCATCAATTAAAGTGAAAATTTCATAACCCAATACCAACAATATACCAAGTGTAATCCCACAAAATGGGGTCTAGGTCGAGGGTGGTGTGTCCGCAATCTTACCCCTATCCAGAGAAGGTAGATATACTATTTCTAATAGACCGAGCATATCAAAAATCATAAAACAAATACAATATTAAAATCCATAAACTTTAAATCCCGACTCTACTTCTTCCCAAGGTGGATCTAATCATCTACAATATTGAGATCACTAAATTCAACATACTTTCTACCTAGTTTCACTCACAACAATAACAACATATCCAGCGAAATCAAGATATGTTAGTAATATTCTAGGTTAGTTTCTTGGCCTACAACTAATAAAATTTTGTAGTTTACACATGAGGATTAGCAATAAATGTGTAAAAGAAAAATATTACATACCTATATGATGATTATACTACTGCTAATAAGAACAACAAATATGAGAGGGGAAAAGTACCAAGTACCTGGGCAGTCAAAGACTAGGTAGTCATCATCCAAGTAGTTTTCCAACTCTTCTGATAGCCAGTCGTCCAAATTTTCTTCAAGATGTCTGAGATCATCATCAAGGGCTTACAAATTTGACTATGACCAATCGGTTATCAGTCGGCTGCTCTACCACTAAGCTACTGAGGAACAACAGGAGATTCGACTCATAGAGTTCAATTCCCGTTCCTAACCCATGACCAATATGAGTCGAAACTTCCTTCATAACGCCCGGAACTTCTTCGTAGTGGCTCCCTTACATGCCTCATTTAAGAGGGAACCTCAAAGTGGCTCTATTTCATTATATTCTATTCATTTAATATCCCTTTGGTGTCATTGACATAACAAATGTCGTTTCTAGTTTATCTCTTTCTATTTCTTTTCTATAGATGGAAAGTTCAAAATCATCACAAACCTCCCTTAAAGTTTTCAATCAATAGAACTGGACAAAACGACAATATTTTAGGGAAGGATACTCCATGCAATACATAAGGCCACCATTTGGTCCCAAACCAAGTTCTTCCA
>JBCEWC010005735.1:0-24359 GCA_038996855.1 Solanum aculeatissimum | reverse complement strand
GAAGAAAGGTGCAAGAATCCAACGTTTTTCCCAAATTTCCTTCAAAGCTTCAACAATGGTGTTCTTGGTGCTTGAGACAATTTGATGAAGTTTAAAAGTGTTAAAAATATATGAGGGTTAGGGTTATGTCCAATAGGTTTAAGTGACTTTAGGAAGCCTAAAAAGGGCCTAGGGATCAACCAAATTACGACTTAACCCTTAAAGAGGCGGAAAATTCACTGAATGCAGGGCCAAACGGAGGTCCAAATGGCCCATACAGCCTCTCAAGGTCCGTCTAGATGCTCCTACAGACTTTCCGTAGTCAAATAAGCAGCCCACAGCTTTGCCAAGCCTCTGCCCAACTTAACGGACCACCAAACGGTCCGTTTGAGGTCTCACGGACCGTGGGGTAGTCCGTGGACCTTGACTTAGTTTGTGGGGTGGTTCCTGGCCACCCCATGCTCTCTGGACCATCTCACGGAACCCCACACGGACCTTGAACAGTACCACGGTCCGTCTCCCATGCCTTGGGCCATTTTCAGTGCCCCTTTCCAATGTCTTCCGAATTTCAAGCAGTCTCACTCTTTGGGCTATAACTTTCTCATACGAACTTGGAATTGAGTGAAACCAGTTGCCTTGCGAAGATAATTCAAATACCTGAAATTGGATATGTAGTAGCCCACACTGTTCAACCCACATCAAAAGTTATGATTCTGTGAATCGCACTGTCTAAATGGCCTCTCAAGGCCCCAAAATGATCCGTTTTGCGTTCGGCCATTTAAACTCAACCCGTGGCTAAAGCCTTTCAACCATGACAAGTATAGCATCATACAAGATCAACCATAAGGAGTTTCGAAAATTTTCGGGTTGTTACACGTCTCTATAGGCAACTCAACTCATAAGAAACCTTACCAATTCACGTCAAGATTCTATAATGCCCCACATACCTAGGGCTCAATGTTTCCTTATTGCCAAACTGAACTACACCCTTCATGGGTGAGACTTTCAAATACACCTAATTATCAACACTAAACTCAAGGTCCTATCTCCGCACATCGAAGTAGGATGTTTGCCTACTTTGAGCCATTCTCAACCTTCATCTTATGAGTCTCACTTTTTCCATGGCATCCATAACCAAATCAAGACCTATCAAATCCATTTCCCCTACTTCAAACTACAGAACAAGGAATCTATAATGTCTTCCATATAAGGCCTCAAATAGTGTCATCCCAATGCTAGAGTGATAGCTATTGTTGTAAGAAAACTCAATAAGGGGAAGATACTCATCCCAACTACCTTTAAATTCCAAAACGCAAGTCCTAAGAATATCCTAAAGAGTTTGAATGGTCCTTTTGGCTTGACTATCTATTTTTAGAAGAAAGATTGTGCTAAGCTTAACCCTAGTACCAAGACCTCTTTGGAAGGATCTACAAAAGTGAGAGGTAAATTGGGCACCACAACCAAAATTATAGCCAATGGAACCCTATGCAATGTAACCAACTCATGGATGTACAACCTAGCATAATCTTTGGCACCATAGGTTGTTTTAACCGGTAGGAAATGAGCTAATTTTGTCATTCTATCAAGAATAACCCATATGGAGTCAAAATCTTTATTAGTCCTAGGCAAACCAATCAAAAAATCCATGTTGATATCTTCCCACTTCCAAGTAGAAATCTCAATATCTTGGGCTAGGCCACCTACCTTTGATGTTCGACTTTGACTTATTGGCAATTGGGACATCCTGCTACAAATCTTGCAATGACTCTTTTTATACCACCTCACCAATACACTTTCCTCAAATCACTATACATATTTGTAGAACCGGGATGAATGGAGTAGCATGAATTATATGCCTCTTCTAAAATCAAGTCCTTCAACCTATCAACATTTGGTACACACAATCTACCTTGATGCCTAATGACATAATCTCCCCCTTGGGAGAAAAACTCTACCTTTCCCTCTTTCACCTATGCTTTTAATTCCACCAAAGTGGGGTCAACATCTTGCTTGGATTTGACCACTTCAATCAAAGAATATTTGGAACCATTTATAACCACCATACCTCCATTTTTCAGCTTCATTCAACCTAATCCCCAATCTAGCCAACCTATGAACATTTTTGGGTAACCTCTTCTTTACCTCATCAACGTGAGCTACACTCTCCATGCATACCCTACTTTGGGCATTAGCTACAATATTATCTTTGCCTGGGTGATAATGCACACTCATGCCATAATTTTTAAGGAGTTCCGACCACCTTCTTAGCCTCAAATTAAGATCTCTTTGGGTGAATATATATTGAAGACTCTTGTAGTCGGTGAAATAATCTACATGAACCCTATATAAATAATGACATCATATTTTCAAAGATAATACCATGGCCGCTAGCTCAAGGTCATGAGTAGGATAATTACACTCATTCACTTTTAGTTGCCTAGAAGCATATGAAATAACCTTGCCACCATGCATCAATAGATACCCCAAATAAATTCTTGAGGCATCACAATAGAAAAAAAGACCTTCTAACCCTTCTGATAAAGTCATGATAGGAGAGAATGTAAACATATCTCTTAAAGTTTGGAAGCTCTTTTCACATTGATCAGTCCAAATGAATTTCACCTTCTTTTGTATTAACTTTGTCAAAGGAGAAGCAATTGAAGAAAAACCCTCAGCAATTCTCTGGTAGTAAACCGCTAAGCCTAAAAAACTCCTAATATCCATTGGAGTCAAGGGCCTAGGCCAATAACCACTTCAGTATTTTTAAGATCTACTTTAACCCCTTCACCCGACCCCACATGCCCTAGAAATTCTACCTCTTTCAACCAAAATTTGCATTTATCAAACTTGGCAAACAACTTTTTATCCCTCAAGGTTTGAAATGATACCCTCAAGTCCCTCACATGTTTTTCCTTAGTCCGAGAGTAAATCAAGATGTCATCAATGAATACCACAACAAACATATCAAGGTAGGGTTTAAAGACCCTATTTATGAGACGCATAAATATTATCATGCATTAGTTAGGCTAAAAGACATAACCATAAATTCAAAATGACCATACCTTGTCCAGAAAGCTATGTTAGGAATATCATATTCTATTACCCTCATTTGATGGTATTCGGATCGAAGATCAATCTTATAAAAATGACTTGCCCCTTGCAATTGGTCAAATAGGTCATCTATCTTCCATAGGATATACTTGTTCTTTATAGTGACCTTGTTGAGTTGTTAGTAGTAGATGCACATTCTAAGTGAGCCATTCTTCTTCCTTACAAACAACGCTGGTGCACCCCCAAGATAACATGCTAAGCCTAATAAAATCCTTATCTAATAAGTCCTTCAATTGATCCTTTAACTCTTTTAATTCAGTCGAGGCTATAAGGTAGGGAGGAGTGGAAATGGGTTGAGTATCAAGAAGGAGTTCTATACCAAAATCTATTTCCCTTTCGAAAGGGACACTGAGAGTTCATCAGGAGAGATATCAAGAAACTCATTGACCATCGGAACCGACTCAATAGAAAGAACCTTGGACTCGACATCCCTAGCCCTTACGAGATGATAAATGCAACTCTTAGTAACCAATTCTCAAGCCTTAAGACAAGAGATAAACCTACACTTAACCATTTTATCAAGACCTTCCCACTTAAGGATGGGTTCATTTGGAAATTTAGAACTTAAATTTACAAGTTCTACAATCAATGGAGGCATGATATGCATGTAACCAATCCATCCTAAGAAAAATTTCAAAATCTACCATATCAAGATCAACAAAATCACAAGGCAAGACTTTATGCAATATGGACACGGAACAACCCTTATAGACTCTTTTAGCAACAATAGACTCACTAATAGAGGTAGACACCTCAAAGGATTCACATAACAATTTGGGACTCACATCAAGCCTATTAGAAACAAATAGGGTAATAAAGGATAGAGT
The DNA here is from genome assembly GCA_038996855.1 of Solanum aculeatissimum. Classification (NCBI taxonomy): domain Eukaryota; kingdom Viridiplantae; phylum Streptophyta; class Magnoliopsida; order Solanales; family Solanaceae; genus Solanum; species Solanum aculeatissimum. The sequence goes on along the minus strand of JBCEWC010005735.1, from coordinate 20,442 downwards.
GGCACTCGAATCTAATAAAGCATACATATCATAATCATAAACCTTTAACATACCAATAACAACATTGGGTACCTCATCCACCCTTTTCCTCCCTTGAAGAGCATAGAATGAATTGCGACGTGGAGCACCTCCTTATTAACCACCTTTTTTGCTTTGATCTCGATGAGCACCATGTCCTTAAGGATGACAATCTCTACCCTTGTTTTGAGGTGTTCCTCTAATATGTGCCACTATGATTCCTTCGATATTTTAGGCACTTAGGAAGAGTCGGTCAACAATTTCCACCTAAAGTTGGAGCCTTAGGGTTTGGCACCCTATCATTGGTGAATTTTTGTTGTTGAGCATTTGATGATCCTTGAACTTAGAATTTGTGGCCTTGTAGAAAATGACCACTTCCACCACCCCTAGAGCCTTGAAATCCACCTTCATAACAAGCCCTCTTGGACTACCCACTCTTTCTCTTTCTAAGCTTTTCTCCTTCAAGTTATTGGGATATGTCAAAATCTGAGACAAGTCGATTTCCCCAACAAGCATAGCGGTGCGACATTCTTCATTAACCAAGTTGGACACTCCCGACATAAATTTGTTCATTCTTGACCTAGAATCGGTAAACAAATGAAGAGCATACTTTTAGATCTTGTTAATTTTGAGGGAATAGTCCCTCACACTTATGGCGTCTTATTTGAGATTCATAAACTCCATCATATTGGCCTCTCTTAGTTTAATAGGGAAGAAGTGGTTAAGGAAGGCAGCTTTGAATTCTTCCTGAGGAATAGACTCTTCATTCACCTTTTCAATCTTCTATTGAGTAAACCATATTTGAGAAAGGCCTTTGAGTTGATAGGCTACAATTCTACCTTCTCCTCTAAGATTACCCCCATAATAGCAAGAACTTTGTACACTTCATCAATAAATTCTTGAGGGTCTACCTCTACCTAAGATCCATGAAACTCTGGAGGGTTCATTCTAGTGAAGTCCCTCACCCTTGAAGACGGAGTAGGATCATGTGGAGCTTGCACCCCTTGGTTGGCTACGACTCGTGCCAACAAGGAAACAACATTTTGGTATTCGACATGAGTGACCCCTACTTTTTCTTAGGGAGCTTGTGGGGATGAATTCACCTCGAGAGTGGGAGCTCTTTGTTGCATTCTTCTTGGAAGCATAATCTAGAAGTGCAAAAGGAAACCATTAGAGATAGGAAGTCTTAAATTAAGTTCTAAAGCATACCATAGATCATGAAGAAGTGAATCATTTCCTAAACATCTCATAGCCTCATATTCAAAGTTGTGGCGCACTTCACAACTATGAACAAGACTCTACTTGACATGGTATGTTGGATTTCTGAGGACCATTTATAAACCTAGTTCTCTGATACCAAGTTTATCATGACCCAATCCTAGGGCTTAGGTGTGACATGACGAATGGGAACCCAAGAGTCCCTAAACAAGCCTCATAGCGTACATAAGCACATCCTTAGTTACAAAAATGTAGTTATGGGAATGAGGGGTAAGGAATTCCACCATACAATCTCAACAACACATACACTAAGGGGAAAGGATCATGGGACGTACTCTATTCGAGTAGGGTCTTATGAGAGCCATCATATGCCATTAACACTAAACTAAAACATACAACGAATAGAGACTATAGGGAAATCTTCATAGATACATAAGCATCAAAAGAATTAAGCTCATTACATTACCCAATAATACCTATAAACGTGAGTGGAACGGGGGTCAAGACATATCTCGGACTCACCCTCAAAAGTAGATAACTAAAGTAAATAAGTCTTAACATAAGAAAGATAATAAAATGGTTATTGTCCTCGGAATGGAGGACTCACCACAAGAAAGCTTTCCAGTAAACTAACTAGCCATGTGGAAGAGGATGAATAGGAGCTCTCGTCCCTATATGGTTAGATCATATAGGCAAAGGATATGCGTTAGTACATAAATGTACTACGTATGCAGGATGTCATGCAAAAAGAGAACACAATCCATAAATAGACAAGATGCACTATCATATACAATGAATATAAGTTCAATATGACATAAATGTTTAATGCTTTAGTCAAAACATGCATGGTAGGTGTCAAAAATCTCATAATATAGCATACATATGTCGAAGGAACCATAACCGACATATAAGACCATGCGAGCTACTACATAGAATCTTGAAGTATACTTCACACCGGATAAGGAGTGATTTACTTTTCCAAGGTAAACCATACCCTCACCTTACGGAATATCCTTTTCAATGAGTGTTACCAAATATCCTCTTCTTACGACATTGCCTTTTTGGTAGGTTTATATGATTTCCTTACCTTATGGCATTGTTTTTTCTGTAGATTTATAGGATATCCTTACCTTATGGCATTGTCTTTTCAATAGGTATTACAAGATATCCTATGGTGGAATATAATTAAGGGATAATGGAGATCTACCAAGGTCCTCTCAATGTAAGGTCAACATCCCACAGATTAATTAAGTCATAGTCACAATCATATCATGTATAACATCGTAAGTCATAGTATTATCATAGGAGTAGCTCATCAAATCCATAACATCATAGCTTCAAAGAAGAGCTTCATATCTTTCTGAACATTCATAAAATTCTCATGGACTCATCGCATGTTTATTAGCCCTTAAACATTCATAACTTGCATATCTTGCAATAGGTTTTTCATCAACATAAGAAGCGTCATCATATAGCTTTAGTCATAACATGATGGGTCTATGCATATAAGTTTAAAATCATGAAATTAAAGAGTATTAGATATGGATGAAGTAAAACATGATCATTAGGAACCATTCAATTAACCCACCATCAACATAATAAAACCCTTAGCTTGGGCATCAAGAAAACCATTTCAAAATCTATAATCTTTTGTAACTTTTCAATATATCATAACATGCATGTTGTAAGAATCATAAAACCATTCTTAGAATCAAACCTTGATGGGTGTTCATTCATATTCAAACCAATACTTGTCAAATTCCAACTTAAATCATGCTTATAATGAATAATAAAAATTATCCATAAGGAAATAATCTTTGAAATTAAGAAATTTTATTAAAAAAAGAGGTTTGGGCTCCATGGGTGAAAGACCCACATACCTTGAAGCCTTGAAATTGATGAAGAAAACTTGAGGAAACTTGAGGGATTCACCTTGAGACTTGACCTTCTTTGAAACCCTTAGAATTGGACGAACATGAATGAGGAATTTGGGGGAGGTTTTGGGAGAAATTAAGAGAGATTTAGGGATAAAATCCCTGAATATTCAAAGGTTCCCATCTATGTGGGTGTTGGGAAATGTCCCAATTGCCCTCACTTAATTATGAAAATATTTTGAAAAATTTACACATAGATGAACATGTGGGCGAGGTGGACTTGCTCCCACTAAGGTCATTTTTGCGTGAAGTTCAATATTCTCCTTTTTTATCTAGGAATGAGTTTAGACCATTTTTGTAGTATCTAGTACCCTTTCCGCGATGTGGATTCATCGCACACTTTTTTGGTTAAGGCAAAATCAATCAAAAAATTATTTTTTGATACGATTGACCTAAAAATTGAGAGAGACCTTTCTCCAAAATAATTTTGTCTCCTGAAAATGAATGGGAACTTAAAATTTTCAAAAAATGCATGAAAATTATGATATTCAAGAAATATTCCATAAAGACATTCCAGCCGTGTGGAAGGTGTTACACATGTAGTACAGTAATATACAATACATCAATAGCTACATAGTGATAAAACATAAGAAAGGGCACATATAAATAGAATCGAAGTAGAGAAAGAAATCATCATACCAATATGCCATGAATGTAATGATGCATGATATCATAGTACATCAACATATACAGAAATGTTACTGTAACCGAAATACACCATGCGAGCTATAACGTGAAATCCTGATGTTGCCCTTACATCGAAAAAAGGAATTTACGTGCTAAGGTAGAACTCTACATATTGTAAGCTATGTGGATTCACTAGCAACTCATATTGAGAAAATCATAAATTCTACTAAGGCACGTTGTTATGGGACAATATGATTTACTTTTAATGGGTCATGCCTCATCTAATGGGTAAGCCATAATCCCAAGATCCTCCTGGTGCTAAGTCAACATCCCACGAAATACATAATATAGACATATAGTCATACTCATCACAAATCATCATCAGTCATCATAATCCTTCCTTGTGCATCATCATCATAAGCTTGATAGTAATCTCATAGTTCATAACATCACGCATAGAAGTATCAAATTTTATGCAAGGGTCGAAGATCGCCTCTTAGGATCCTACATCTCCCCTAAGGATCCGAAGTTACCTTCAAGGTCCTAAATCTCCTATTCATAATCATACTAGGGTCCTAAGTCGCTTTTTAGGATTCTAAGTCTCCCATTAGGATCCTAGATGACCTTTGACGTCCTAAATCCCCAATTCATAATCATACTAGAAATCTTCTACATGCAAAAACATAATCACGATATGTAGTGAAGAGGAGTAGCATGGATTCATATTTCAATAAGTTCAAAATCATGATAGTAGAGTAAATACATGTATAATCCTTGAATTGAAAATTATTTGAATTATTATTGAACCAACCCATTCATGATTTCCTTATACGTCATAGCATGCTTGAGAAAATCCATGTAATCATGTGATCCATGTAAATTTGAAGTAATTCGCACATATTCCTGTGTATAAACATAATCCATATCATAATAATAGCATTTGAAATCAAAGTCATGAAAATCCAAATTTGATCATATTTAAAATTAATAAAATAGTGAAAAAATAGGTTGGGCTCCATTGATGAAAGGTTCTCATGGATGAAGACCCACATATCGTAATGAGAATTGAAGAACTAAAGAACATGGCTTGAAATTGTGAGTTCTTCATTTAATCCTAAGAGGAGATTTGAGAGTGATTTGGAGAGGTGAAATTGAGTCTAAGTGTTTGAAGTGTAACTGAAAGACCTTAGATAGATAAGGGAAACATTAGAAGGATAATTTAGTCTAGAAACAATCCAAAAAGAAGTCTAGGAATTAAGGAAAGAATTCAAATGCCCACACAAAATCAAATTTTAAAACAAGATGGATCCTTGCATGAGAGCACCACCATGACCTGTGGTGTGCACCCTACCATGGTGGGGTCTGTGGTGGGTGCCTTGAAAAGAATAATGAGGTGGCCTAGGGAGGATGCACCCCACGAGACTCATCATGACCCCTGGTGTGCGCCACAAGCCATGGTGTGGTCCGTGGAGAACCACCTCACTAAGGCAGTCCATAATTCAAACCAATGGGATCCTTCACGGATTGTGGTGGGCACCATGGTCCTTGAAGGGTGTCTTAGTGGGCACCCTGGGCCAAAATATCCAAAATAAAAAACTACTTTGAACCCTTGGTTCATCTTTCGATGCATGGGACCTTACGCTTTAACATACTAGTAGTCCAGTTATAATGGCATAATACATAAACATATTTTTTTAAAATTTGATTTCAGTCAACATTTATGCCCTTTAATTTTAGATGTGCACAAGAAGACACTTAAACTTGTATAAAGTTGAACAAGCAAATGCATGTATCCTATATGGCATAATACACATAGGACACCACGTAGGATGCAAATTGGCACATCTAAAATTAAAAGACATAGAAGCAAGATGAACCCAAACTAAAGGGCACATTTACATATTATACCTATTAATTATCAACCTACCTCATGTTTTCTATTTTAACTCCGCACTTATGATCTTAAACAGACTCCTATTTATCCTATATAAAAGAAAGGACTATAAACATCCAAAATAGATGGTTTCCTAACAATCTCATATATTGGCGTCAATGAAATAATCAAAGCTTTTGTTGGATTCATTTTCTTTGATAAAATCTTATAAGATTTAAAGGTTGAAAAATATTGATCTGGCAAATATTGCAGATTCATTGTTAGTGGCCATCTTTCTCTGACTTCGACAATCTTTGATAAAATAGGCCATAAAGGAATAACTAAATATTGGTAAGACATCTAATAACTGATGGACTAAACCGTATTTACCTTTTTTTTTCCTCTTTACATGCAGAAACATTATAAGAGTGAATTGTTTTTTTGTCCATTTGGTATCTGATATCCATTTTGGAATCGGACTATTTTGTATTCACACTGTGTAAGGCCTTAATCGAGAGAAAAAACTCCTTATCAAGAATTTTTCATACTCAGGGCTCGAATTTGACCTTTAATTAAGGGAGAGGTATCCCCATCTATTGCACCATATTCTTTGATGGTATAAGAGTGAATTGTAAAAAGTACATCTAAACTATCTTTTTTTTAATTTCACGCTTAAATTATTGAGAATGTGAGAAACACATTTAAACTATCACTTATATATAAGTTTAAGAAACACACCTCAAGTAATATGTGATGGTGTGCATGTTACACTCTTTTTTAAAAAGAAAAAATGTCACATGGATTGCCATGTGGAAAATAATTCCACCATTGGCAATAAATTAGAAGTAAAAATGAAAAATAAAATCAAGTTAGCCTACAAAAAAATAAAGAATTAAATGGAGAAGGATGTTGATAAATAAAGAAGACAGAGAAGGAGGAAGAGGAGGAGGTTGAAAAATATATGCAACAAAGGTGAAGAAATATAGAAAAATGGTTGGGAAATGATGAAGGAGAGAGTTTAGAGTTTTAAAAATCAACTAAAAAACATTTTTTTAAAATGCCAGCAAAAAAAATTAAAAGACCACGTGAACGAATGGTCTAAATGTGTTTGTGATACTTAACTCATGAAGTTGAAGATAAGAAATGGAGTGTTTTTGTCAACATATAAGTATTTGGTCACAACTTAGATGAATAAAGAAAGGTGAGGGGGTTTCTTTTAGATGTTTGCAATAGACCTCTACCCCATGCAAGAAATTTTTAGCACAAAAGCATTGTAATTCAGCAATTTTTCCAGTTTATCTGGAGAGCTCATCTCCATTGAAACTGTATATTCTTTTTCATGCATAAATGCAGATGTACACTAGCAGTAGCCATAACAAGTTTTCTTTAATGATAAGCTCAAGTAATGTACTTCACTATATTGCAGAGCCACAAACAATTGCATTGTCCAGAAAGAGGTAAATCATTTTCTCTGCATAAGCAAATTGGCTCATTTTATTGCAAAGTCGGAGCTCCGATCAGAGCTGATTATGATAGATGTTCAATTCATATCCTAGAACTGCAAAAAGTCCTAGTTATTGTTTTGCTTTCCACCTCTCTTTGAAAGTCATGTCATGTACTTATTTTTACAACTCTGATTCCTTAGTAACCATGGGGTAATCTTGATGCATGCATTACTCTGTCTTCTGTTCCACTCTCCTTCCGGAATTATCCAGTTTCTGGTATGACAACAATCCTCTAAATAAGTGAAATAACCTGTATCGGCAACTGTCGAGACCACCTCTGTTATTCTCATCCTCAGAACTGCCGTCTTCATCGTTCTCTGAATCATCTTGGTGATCATTATCCTCTTCTTCACCTTTCAACTCTTGGTCATCAAAGTCATTGCATCTGCAGATTGAGTGTTCAATGAATATTAGCTCAAGTGCCCTAACAAAGCTAGACATAATCATTAACATGGCAAATATTGTGGACGTGCAGGCTGGTTCAATATGGAGGAAAACAAGTGATTTTTTAACTTATTTTTTTGTGTTTGGTAAGCAAGCAAAAATATATTATCTTAAAGCATTTGTACATATCTAACACAAAATTATGAGAATAGTGTAGGCGTGTGAGGTGGGAGTGGAGGATTGGGTGTGGGTGATTGTGAGGATGGGGGGAGACAAAGCCACTTGTTTTTCCAACCTTCTTTAAGGACGTCATTTTCATTTTTCAAATGGCTTGTTTTCCTAAGCAAAATATTTTTCAAGATTTTTAATCAACCTAACATAAAAATATAAGAAATTTGTGCATACCAAACACACCCGCAATCTAAAAAGAATATTGGGTGCAACTCTGACAATGTGAAGCTAAAGTGAAATAAGTAAGCTATATTAGGAAAATGATGAAGCTTATAAATTAACATTTATATGAGCAGGGTCCAACTATTTAGTTATTGTTTTAAACTTGTTTCCACTAATCACTTGACTTCACTTGTAGATTTCTGAAAGCTAACTCTTTTAGAAAAGTACAACCTGCCATGACTCCCACACAATTGCCAGAGGATGAAGAACTAACCAAAAGGCTGGAAAAAAAAGAACTTCATTCTGAAAAGACTGCCAAGTCTAATAACCTCTCCAAATTTCATGTGTGAAAGTAATTAAAAGTATCTTTACATGAATTTCTTTGTCCTTTAATCCATTACTATAAAATATGTATTTAGGTCCTTATTAGCATTAAGTTGAAATATATACTTTGGCTTTAGGTTTGAACAAAAAGTTCAGGCAATCTTTCTAAAATCCTCCAAAAATGTCGCTTGCATTAATGACAAATTCTCAAAAAATGTACTATTTTCTTGAGAATACCAAACTGATGTGGTGACATTTTTGAAGGGTTACAGAATGTAATAGTTGTCAATATTGTAGTTTTTATATATAGCTAACTTAACTATAGGAGCAGATTCTTAGTTGATTTCCTTGATTTATTTTGATTAGTTTCTTTTCATAGGAACATATGTATTTGTATAAATATCATGTCTTGATGAATAAAAAGACACAAGTCAATCTCCCTATCATATGATTTACATGGTATCAAAGTTGAGACTGTGGCTTTGCCAGAAGTCATTGTGACTTTGTTGGAAGCTACTATGGCTTCGGGGGAGAAGTAGTTGAGAGTTCTATCTTTTTGTTTCAACTTTGAATATGGAAATTATATGAGTGATTTAAGAATTGGATGTTTGAGTATGTTTATAAGGCCCCATAAGTGGGAAAGCGTGAAAATGTAGAAAAAGGTGAAAAGGGGATTCAGAGATTGAGGTCTAGGTTGATCAAAATGGGATTTCTGAATTATGGTTTGCGAACAAACAGGACGAGTCATAGTTTCTTTTATAAGTCATAAAAAGGACTCGTAATTTGGGGTCATGAGTTGAGAAATTTTTTTTAAGTATAGACGGAGTTTACAAATTGGTGTACCACCCGTAAATCAAATTATGAGTTGTAAAGTGAGCTCGTAGATTCAGTTTTCAAAGGCAGTTGAAGAAGTTCAAAAATATAGCCAAGACGAGACCCCCCTATTTACAACTCGTAGTCAATTCTATGGCTTGTAGATAGTGCTCGTAGTTGGGTCGGGCAGACTTTAATGAAGCGTATTCTCTACCTTTTCCCGTATCCTAAGCCCAATACTATGTCGTTTTGTGCCTAATTGCACCTATATCAGTCCCCAACCTAACATACACTCTCATTCACTTCCCACTCCAAATCTCTCAAATTTTCTAAGGCAAAGAATCCTCTCCAAGGCAAGCAGAAATCTAGAGTTTCCAATGTGTTGCTTCCCCAAACTGCAAGCTTCTTTTAGGCCTTCTAAATAGGTATGTGGGTTTGATTTGGTGGATCCCTTTCATCCACAAAGTCCAACAAATTTCAATTTTATCTTTTCTTTAAGTTATGAAATTTTATTGGGTTTTGCGAGTTCTCTTTAAATGATGAATTTGTGATGTTTTTCAATTATATGGGATATATTAATACAATGATATGACATGTTACGATTTGTGATGGTCTTAAAGATGAATTTCATGATAAATCTATTTAGGATTTTAAATGTATAAAGTGGTCTTTTAAGAATGATTTTGAATGGATAAATTTCATCATGTTATTGCATAATACGCTTGAATTGTATGTTTTTAAGTTTACTTGCATGAGCCCACTAAGTTTTAAGCTAAGTTCTACGATAAAGTACACTATGAATGATAAGGGCTTTCCAAATGATATTCATGAAACTTAATGAAAGTTTATAACGTCTTTAAGATGCCCTTTTATGATGTTCAAAATCGTGAAAGGATATTTCTCACTAAAGATGGACCCTTATGTGAAAGGACAATTTTTACTTAAGTAGATTCCTAAGTTAATAAGCTACTCCTATATGATGGTGTTTATGTCTTTAAGCTTATAACTACATGATTATGATAATATTTTTAAAGTATTTCGTGGGACTTGACTTAGCAACGAATGGGACATTGATGTGGGATTCGGTAAGGGAACCTTAGTGTCATCATAAGAGCCTTTGTAGGCTAAGGCTAGTGAATCTACAATAGCAAAGTTGAAGTAAGATGTGCATGCATAAGTTGATAGAGTTCTGCCTGGTAAGTGGTCTCTCTGTGCCAACGTATGAGGTAACATTGGATTCCATGTAGTAGCTCGTGTGGTCTTAAATGTCTATCACGGTCTCCTCCCACATATTTATATATATGATGTTTATGTTACTTCAACACATGTTTCACATAATGCCATGATCATTCATTACATATTGAGCTTTACTCTTTGATTATGACAATGCATATCGCCTATGATGACATTACAAACACACTTGCATCCCACATACTTAGTATATTTAAAAGTACTAACGCATATTTTCCCTATATGATATCACCATATAGGGACCGGCGTTTCTCCTCCGGCATGTGGCTAGATCTTTGAGTGATTGAAGACTGGTAATTTTGGTGAGTCCTCTAGTTCGGGGACAACACCCATTTTAATTTAAGATTATAATTTTGATATTTTTACTTTTTATGTTATATTCTCATTTTCTACATTTATTTGAGGGTGAGCTTTGAATATGTGTTAGCCCCCGTCAAGTCTTTATCTAGATGGTATGTTTGGACGAACTGTATGTAGTCTTATGTTGATTCTCTTCTATGAATTTTAAGTTGAATGCCCCTTGGTCCCATTCCCCTTTTTAAATTTTTCTTTATTATGTCCAAACACCTATGAATGCTTAATAAATGCTAATAGGCTTTGGTGAGGTGTCTTTGGATCCCTCATTTATCATGTCACAACTAGGACCTAGGCTTGAAATGTGACAAACATGGCATCAGAGTGCGAGGTTTTGAAATGGTCCTCAGATGTCCAACATACAACGTTGAATAGAGTCTTGTTCATGGTTGTGAAGTGTGCCACAATAATGAATGAGAGGCTATGACGTGTTTAAGAAACTTTTCCTTCTCTCGTGATTCTTATCATTCCTTAGATGTTATCGTAAGGTTTCCCCTATTTAACGATGTTCTCTTTGCGATTTTCTATATCATGGCGCTGAGAAGAGCTCCTCTAGCTAGGGACGTGAATGAGGATCAAGCCTCTTCAATTTCTCAAGAAGAGGAGGTTTCTCATGTGGAGTTGTGGGCCTCCTTCATCATATTGGCTCAACTTGTGGCAAACCAAGTCAACCAGAAAGTTGTCTTTCCTCCCCAAGCACCTACCTCGGTAAATAGAATTTAGGACTTCATGAGGAAGAACCCGCTCGAGTACCATGGATCTAGGGTGGATGAGGATCTGGTGGATTTCATTGATGAGGCTTATCAGATCGTGGTGATTATGGGGGTACCGTCGGAATACAAGGCCAAGCTTGCGGCCTATCAACTCAAAGGTGTCATCAAAGTGTGGAATGACCAAAGGGTGGAAGAGAAACGTGAAGCGGGACTAATCACTTGGGAAGAATTTTAGGGAGCCTCTCTAGATCGGTTCTTTCCATTGGAGCTTAGTGAGACGAAAGTACAAGACTTTATCAACCTCCGACACTGCAACATGAGTGTGAGGGAATACTCCCTCAACTTCACTAATCTCTCAAAGTATGCACCATTCATGGTTGTCAACCAAAGGGCAAGGATGGGCAAGTTCATTTCTGAGGTATCAAAGTTGGTATCCAAGGAGTGCAAAACTACCATGCTAGTGAAGGATATGGATATCTCTCACCTCATTAGGTATGTGGTGCAAAAAAAAAGAGAAAATGTTGAGGGAGCGTGCTAGGGAGTCCAAGAGGGCTTAGGTTAATAGTGGTAGATTTTCTCACCAAAGAGTTAGTCGACATAGCAAGTATTATGGTGCCCAAAAGCAAGTGGGCAAAGGTTCAACCAATGCTCCTACTACAAGGTTCAACAAGGACAAAGGGTCCAACCCCAAACCACAAGGAGGTCTAGGTGCTCAAGCCTCCCCAAATTGTGCTAAGTGTGGAAGACCCCACAAAGGGGAATGCCTGGACAGTTCCAATGCACGCTTCATGTAGGGGAAACTCGGACATCATGCTAGGGAGTGTCAAAGTGGTGGTACTAGGCCTCAAGGAAAAGTGGTCAAGCCAAGGGGGTGATCTAAGGGGCAATCGATTCTATGCTTTGCATGCTCGACAGGAAGTGAAAGAACTCTGAATTTTGTTACTGGTACATTGAAAGTTTACAATTTTGATATGTATGTATTGTTAGATTCGCTAGCCAATTTATGTTTTTAGCTCGTTTCCTTGATAATAGACGCAATGTATGTCCTGAAGTCTTGTTTGACCCATTGAAGTTTGTACCCCCGTAGGTGAGTTAGTGATTCTAAAAAGAGGCTATAGAAGTTGTCTCGTGTCTATCTTGCATAAAGTTTTCCCTTGTGATCTATTCGAACTTTCTTTGGTTGATTTTGATGTCATCCTTAGATGGATTGGTTTTATGCCTCCTATGCTTCTATAGATTGTCAAACCTGTAAGGTCAAATTTCATTTCCCAAATGAACCCATTCTTGAGTGAAAAGGTAGTAGTTTGGTATGTAGGGATCGATTTGTATCCTATCTTAAAGCCCATAAGATAATTTCTAAGGGGTGTGTCTATCACCTAATGAGAGTTAGGGATGTCACTTTTGAGGTTCCATCTTTTAAGTCAGTTCCCATTGTTAATGAGTTCTCGATGTCTTTCTCAAAAAATTGTCTAGTGTTCCTCCCAAAAGGGAAGTAGACTTCGGCATAAATCTCCTTCTCGATACCCAACCTATCTTCATTCCTTCTTACAGAATAGCCTCGACGAAGTTAAAAGAGTTGAAGGAGCAATTGAAGGATTTTTTGGGCACTCCGGTGTTGTTTGTTAGGAAGAAAGATGGGTTGGTTTACCGATAATTGAACAAGGTCACCATAAAGAATAAATATCCACTTCTAAGAATAGATGACTTATCTGACCAATTACAAGAGGCTAGACACTTCTCCAAGATTGATCTTTGATCCGGTTATCATCAATTAAGGGTGAGGGAGTGTGACATTCCTAAAACAACTTTTTAAACAAGGTATAGTCACTTTAAATTTGTGGTGATGTCATTTGGTTTGACTAATGCTCTGGTGATATTTATGAATCTGATGAATATAGTGTTTAATTCCTATCTTGATGCATTTGTGGTTGTCTTCATAGATGGCATTTTTTTGTATTCTCGGGGTAGAGAAGAGAAAATGAACCATTTGAGAATTATAGTTCAAATCTTGAGGGAGAGACAATTGTTTTCCAAGTTTAGCAAGTGTGAGTTTTGGTTAGAAGAGGTGACGTTTCTTGGCATATGATGTCTGGTGAAAGATTCAAGGTTGATCCTAAGAAGATGGAGGCAATAAAGAATTGGCCTAGACCATTGACTCCTTTGGATATTAGGAGCTTTTTGGGTCTAGCCAGGTATTATAGGACGTTTGTTAATGGATCCTCCTCCATTTCGTCACCTTTGACAAAGTTGACTCAAAAGAAGGCAAGGTTTGTGTGGACAAATGAGTGTGAGAAAAGCTTGCAAACCTTGAAGGATTGGTAAACTTCGCCTCCAATCTTGACTTTTTGGAGGGTGCCAAAGGGTTTGTGGTGTATTTTGATGCCTCCCGTATTGGTTTGGGATGTGTGTTGATGTAACATGGAAAGGTGATTGCATATGTTTCAAGGAAATTCAATGTAGTAGCTCACATGGTCTTAAATGTCGGTTACAGTTTCCTCCCACATAGTTATGTATATGATATCTTGGTTTCTTCAATGTATGTTTCACATGATGCCATGATCATTCATTACATATTGAGCTTTACTCTTTGATTATGACTATGCATATTGCCTGTGATGACATTACAATTTCACGTGTTACATTTACATCCCACATACTTAGTACATTCCAAAGTACTAATGCGTATTTTTCCTACATGATGTCACCATGTAGAGATCGACGTTTGAATGACATCGACTTATTTTATGAAGAGCCGCTCGAAAGTTCTTATGCACTTTTGTGTCTTCTATGCTAAAGTCAAAACACAATTCAATGCTTCTTTACGTATTCTAAGGAGTGGCAATACTAAAGAATATATGTTAAAATCATTTTAATCATATATGAGACAACACGGTATTCTCCATCAGTCTCTATGTGTTGACACACCCTCTGAAAATGGAGTTGCTGAGAGGAAGAATAGGAATCTACTTGAGACAACTCGAACACTGTTGTTCCAAATGAAGGTTCCTAAATAGTTTTGGGCGGATGCGGTCTTTACGGCTTATTTTCTGATTAATCATATGCCATCTACTATTCTTGTTGGTAATGTGCCTTACAGTGTTCCTTTTCAAAACAAGTCACTATTTTCAGTGGAACCTATGGTGTTTGGAAGCACATGCTATATTCGAGATGTTCGACTATCTACTACTAAGATGGATCTGAAGAATTGAAGTGCATTTTTCTAGGCTATTCCTGTCTTTAGAAGGTGTATTGGTGTTATTCTGCTAAACTTGGCAAATATTTGGTATCAACTGATGTGGTATGTTCATAGGCTACACCATTCTTTTATGCACCCCCATTTCTACAAGTTAATGGGAGAAAGATAAGCGGTTAGCCTATAAGGTCGCCCATGTTTTGATAGAAGAATAAAATATTGTTCCTACATTTCCGAGTTCTTTTATTGAGGACTAATCAATTATAGTACCATCCACTCTCGCCCATCTATGGTAGGAAGACCACTGGTTGTACAAGTTTATTCGAGGAGGCACGAGGCTAATGATGCATGTCCACACCAGTCCCTTTGTCATCAGATCCTCCAGAATATCTTGACATCCCTATTGCAATTCGCAAAGGTACACATAATTGCAAATCCACAAATTTCATTACTACTTTTGTTTCCCATGGTCATTTATCCCCTATGTCTAGATCTTTGATTGTTTCTCTAGACTCGATTGTTGTCCTAAGACGGTTAAGGAAGCCTTGAGTCACACTTTGAGGAAATACATGCACTAGATAAGAATCACACTTGGGACTTGGTGGATTTACCTAAAGGAAAGAAGGAAGTAGGATGCAAATGAGTCTTTGCGGTCAAAGTTAATTCAGATGGCTTTGTGGGCTTGACTTAAGGTCGACTAGTAGGTCAAGGATATGATCGAACTTATGGGGTGGACTATTCAAATATATTTTCTTCAGTTACTAAATTTGCTTCTGTTTAGATATTTATTTCCTTAGTTGTGTCTAAGAATTAGCTATTGTACCAGCTAGATATCAGGAATGTATTTCTTCGTGGTGATCTCCAAGAAGAAGTGCATATGGAGCAACCATTTAGATTTATTGCTCAGGGGGAGTATGGAAAAGTTTATCACTTGAGAAAATCCTGGTATGATTTGAAACAAAGCCCTCATTCTTGGTTTAGCAAATTCAGTGAAGTAGTTCAAGAATTTGAGTTGAAAAAGAGCATGTGTGACTACTCAGCCTTTAATAGACGATCAACAATTAGCATTATTCTGCTTGTAGTATATGTCGATGGCATTGTTATAATAGAAGTGATAATATGGGGATCTCTTCGGTTAAGTCATTCTTTTATACCAAATTCCACACAAAAGACTTAGGATAGCAAAAAGATTTCTTGGGATTAGAAGTAACTAGAAGCAAGAAGGGAATCTTTCTATGTTGAAGAAAGTATGCCCTTGACCTACTCACAGAAACTAGAAAGTCAACAGTCAAACCTTGTAGTACTCCAATGATCATGCATGTGTATTTGACCATAGATGATGGCAGCCCCATTGACGATCCAGAGAGATATAGAAGGTTAAAAAGAAAAATAAATTATCTCACTGTAACTCATTCAGATATTGCTTTTGCAATGAGTGTTGTTACCCAATTCATGTCTACACGTACAATCAAACATTGGGAAGCAAATCTTATGTTACTTGAAAAGAGTCCCTGGACTTGACATTTGATATGGTAACCACGTACATACTCACATTGAGCTTTGTTGATGTTGATTGGGCTAGATATAAAACCAATAGACAATCTACTACTGACCATTGTGTTTTTGTTGATGGTAATTTGGTGTCATGGAAAAGTAACATGGTGTTGTATCCTGATTCAGTGCAAAATCCGAGTATAGAGCGATGGCGTAGTCCACATGTGAGATCATGTAGATACATCATATGTTGACAGAAATTGGTTTGAGACATTCTACACCAGCAAAACTTTGGTGTGATAATCAAGATGTTTTTCATATTGCCTCAAATTCTGTTTCATGAAAAAATAGAACATATAGAGGTATTGTCACTTTATTCGTAAGAAGATTCAGGATAACTTAATTTCCACTGATTATGTAAAGACAGGAGAGTGACTAGCTTATTTGTTCACCAAGGCATTAAATGGAGCTCAGGTTAATTATCTTTGGAACAAACTGGGCATGTTCAACATTTATGCTCCAGCTTGAGGGAGAGTGTTACAGAACGAATATCTGTCAATTTTGTAGTTTCCATATATAGCTAACTTAATTTTGGGAGCAAATTCTTAGTTGAATTCCTTGATTTAGTTTGATTAGTTTCCTTTCATAGGTTCATACATATTTGTATAAATATCTTGTTTTGATGAATAGAAAGACACAAGTCATTCTCCGTATCATAAGATTTACAAAAGGATCCAAAGAAAATAGAATTCAGGAATGGTAGAGCATGTCTTTACCCCCACCCCCACTCCACAACGTAGAGTGCAGGAGTGGTACAACAAATCTATGTATTTTTCTTTTTACACCCCAAAAATTGAAAGAAGTCATATGAGTCGAGATGTAAATGGTTTCCTTTTCCATGTAAAATCCTCTTTTTTCTTTCAAGATATGAATGGCTGAAAATGCTTGAAGAGGTTGGAAATCCCTCTATTTCTAATCTATTACTCACAAGACAGACAATTCTGCTTCCTTCCATTTATTATAAACAACTATATCCACATACAATGATAAGAATGAAATCAATATCACACAACTTACACTCTGAGATCAAACTGATGGTCCTCCCCTTCTGATTGCATCTTTTTTGGATTGTGACCAATAGTTACATGTCTCACAAAACTAAGCTGCAAAATGAACAAAAAAAAAAAAAAGATCTATGTTAGAGTACTATCAAAGAAATTTTCAAATAATTTCAGTCACACTAGCACAGAAGAAAACGATATTTTCAAAAAGTAAAATTGTATCTCATGATAGAAAGATCAGACTTTCCCCACTTATGGCATCAAACTGGGTATGTTGTTGTTGGCAAAATAAGACTTCATCTATGAACTCTAAACACAGCTTGGCTTGTAATGAACGAAATGCTCTGCTTTCGTCCTCTGTTGGTTCTTGATCTTTCCAAATTTTCCATGGTTCATCCATCGCAGATTTATTATTTTGAAAGATTAGGAGATCAAAAGGAAATTAAACAACCAGATGGACAGTGAATAAAACAATGTGGGCTAGTGAAAACACTTTTAGCTGCAGTCGGTGAAGATCCTAAAATCATAAAACCTAAAGATAACCAATGTCGGGGATTCAATAATGTGAACCTCTTTTTCATCATCCCTTTTTTTCAAACTGCAGTTTCCAATATAATTACAACAAGCATACAATTATTGAACCATATAAGATTATGCAAATATTTTTTTTTCTGAAAACATCTTATGACAGAGACTAAACCTCATCGCCATCCTTTATCCCGTAGATTCCTATCAAATCATCATCTGAAAGTAGCTTCTGTCCGCAATAGCTCAGACAAAAATGGCTCCATACATGTAACCTGCAATAGCATCAGATTCAAATTAGGAGTCGTTAAAAGGTAGTCCGAATAATATTCAATGAAAAAGCTGGCCAATTGTTTACAACATCATTTGACTATTTGGTCTTACAAGCAAAGGACGATGGTATTTTGTAACTGTTCAAAAGGAAATGCCCTTCAAGTCTTGTCTAAGATAGCACAAAAGTCGTTCATTGGCTAAAATAAGTGAGATAGTAAGGTGGATATGAAAAACAATAGTTTGTGAATGCAGTCTAAGGAACAATTGATTCACTAATAAGGCATAGTCACCTGACTATGGAGAATTTTGGTGATCAGACGCTGGTAGCTGCTACTTATAAGAAGGGGACATGGAATGACATTTAAAATTCATTGTCGTGAATATCTAAAAAATCACAATATCCCTTGAACAAATTGTCCCGACAGCTAGGTAAACAGAAGAACATATGGGTTGAGACCAGACCCATGCTTTACAACAATAGATTCTAATGTTGGAAATACATCTTTGACAACTTATTTTTCCATGTGATGTATATAATTAGGAACTCGATTCTGGTTAGATCGGGGAACTCTCAAGTAATGCATTAGGCCGGCAAAGCCTAATACATGTGGAGTTTGCAAGAAAAGCCTCAACGGAAATTTTCGATAACTCTTTCAATCCTATGGTATGTTGTTGTTGTTGTTGTTTGTTCTTTCAATCTTATGATTTTTTTTTATATTTTGCAATGTAGGTACAGAGTAAATACCATGAAATCCTGCAATGGCTGAAGGCCTCTACCACGGCCTGTTTGAGATCTTCCACGCTACCATTTCTAGGCACTTCAATATCTACAAATCACAAAATTCATCAACTAAAAATTCATATACATCAATACAAGAGAAATGTGTAAATATATAATTACCAAAAGAAGAGCCATCCAATTTGAGGATGGAAAGCTTAAGGGGTTCCTCAGGTAGCTTATCATATAAGAATGGTGCTGCTACACAAATAAATGACCCATTCCTTTTCAATGAACCTTTAGGGCTAACATCTTCTTCATCCATTAAATTGGAGGTCTGCATGACTAATACTAGTATGCAAACCCTCAAGTAATCTTCTTCTTATTTCTGACTTGTACATTGATTCATTAACACCATTTTTGGTCCCAAAGGAGTTTGGTTTATTGATGATTCTCCGTTGAACAATCAGAGTTAGAATTTGTTTTGATTGGAGGAGATTGTTTAAACACAAAGAATGAGATATAGAGAGAGGGACAGTCGTTTAGAATTGGACGATGAGAAAAATTATTTGGATGAGGGCTATTTTGGTTCCCTCAATTAACTACCTAATTCAGGCGCCAAAACAAAGTGCACGTCAACCAGATTTTTCTCTTTTTTGTTTTAACTATTACTAGTTTATAGTACGTGTTTTGTACATACTGATCACGTTAATTAAAAAATATATTCAAAATATTATTATTAAAAAATAGTTGTTCACGTTAAAATATATCTAATATTTGTTATAATAATGAAAAATAAATACTATTATATCGATATTTATTTTGAAGATAAATAACTTAAGTTGACATAGCAATTATAACTGTCTTATTAAAATCATGACATAAAACAAAAAAGGAGATTTCAAAATAATGAAAATTTTAAAATCGAGTCAAAGTTATGACAAAGTTGATAAAAAAAATTGAGATAATTGATGAGTAAGATTCTAGACAACTCCCTTTATAGAGGTGCAATGATTCATAAATCAAAAAGAATTTAAAATTTTATTACTTTATTGACATTATTTTTTCTATTACTTACTTTTAAGACACTTTTTTCTTGTTTACATTATCCTTTCTTTAGCTGTCTTGTTACTATTATACTGATTTCATTAAGATAGTAGATTATTCTGATCGAATTTCGAGCATTCATACCAAAAGGGATGAACTATTAGTGCGTGCAATCATATACAAGGAAAAACAATACCACTATTAATTCTAGTGAATAAAAGATCATATCCCAAATCTCCAATTAGTTTAGAATTGAAGCTTGGTAGTCGTCTTACAATATTTACAAGCTTAATTGAATAATACAAAACAACTCAACAAAAAATGAATAATAAAGCACTAAAATTGACATATTTAGCAAAGAAAAAAAGTCTTAACCTATAAAAGACTTTAATAATTATCACATGAATCAATCCAATGTCTCAAAGTAAGAGAAAGTCTAGCATACAAGTGATGTAAAACAAGTAGAAAATATGAAAACTAATTTCTCATTCAATTCCAATAGAATTTAAAAACCTTTATCTAGAAAACACTGAAAAATCAAAGCTTTTCCGAACTTATATAAGAACATATAATAACATATTTGCATTTACATCTCTTGGAGTAAATTATGATAAATATTTAGCAAGAAGAAATAAAGGTATTTATATATTTCGAGTTCAAGGTAAGATGTATCATTTTATAGATGATCTAATCCCAAGTGGTGAAAAGGGAAAAAATCTACAAC
>JBCEWC010005734.1:0-24360 GCA_038996855.1 Solanum aculeatissimum | reverse complement strand
TGACAACCAGGTTTTGGGGGATTTTAATTGAGTTGACTTATTATCCGCAGTTAAATCTTTATTTTTAATTATTTCTTTCGCACTTTATCATTGTAATTGGATTTTTGGCTGACTTGTCTTGGTGGGATAAGACGAGTGCCATCACACCCATTTTCGGGTCGTGACACTAGATCTAAAAAAATGCTCAAAATTAATTTGTTTTTTTTGCATAAAATGGACATCCGAGGCCAAATTATGAATAGTTGAAATTTCACCAATTTACAACAACTTCTTCTAATTCCACTCCTTAACGGAGAAATCTTAATTCTTATTGGGTGGCATCTAAATGCTTAAAAAAATCCCACAAATCAAAACGAGACTAATGAAATTCTTTTCTGAATCATTCTGGACAGTTCTGTAAAGTTTTTATGAAAAAACTGATTAGAAGCCACATCACCAAAAAATTCATGGGGCTAACACACATGAAAAATGAAGAAAATCGCCTCATTCTGTCAAGTAACCCCTAAATGCTAAAACCCACCCCAATGACTAGCTGAGACTATTGAAATTCTTCTTTGAGTCATTATGGAAGGTTACATGAAGATTATGCAAAAAAAAAGAAAAGATCGCGACAACTATACCACCAAAAAAATCCATACAAAAAATAAAGAAAATCACATAATTCTTATTAAGTGGCATTTAAATGTTAATAACTGCCCCGTAGATCAGGCAAAGACTATTTGAATTCTTCTCTAGTCTTTACGGATAGTTTTGTAAAAAAAATTTAAAAAATCATACCACCAAAAAATTCATAGTCTAACACACATAAAAAACAAAAAAAATTACTTAATTCTTGTCAAGTGGCCACTAAATGCTTAAAAAATACCCCGTGTATTAGGCCAGGTGTCACACCCCGGGAGGGTACCCTTGGCGTGCCCAACACTTGAAGAACCATTGCTGATTCCCCAAGAGAACCACTTGGCCTCATAGTCACATCACATTCAATAGCAGAAGAATATTCAGTAAAAGACATCAAATAGATAACTAAAACTTTTATAAAATAATTTTCAATGGTCAAGTTTGGAAAATAAAAATAATTAACTCTCTCTACTCAGTGTCTATGAAGCCTCTAATCCAATCTAGAAGATGCCAAGACAAGCCTTGGGCTACCTCAAATAACATAAATACTACTCAATAACGATAAAAGGAAGGACTTCTCCAAAAGCAAAGAGGCTTACCAAGTTTGAAATGAGGACTGGTCTTCAATGATGCGCCTGTTGATGACCTCTAATACCTGCCTCTGCATCATAAAATGATGCACTCCAAATGGACTTCAGTACGTGGAATATACTGGTATGTAAAATGGTTGGAAAGAAAATAACATACATAAAGATGCTCAACTCAAAATCAACTCACCTCTACTCAGTAAATCATGCAAATTTAAGAATAAAATCATGCTTTGAAAGTAACTGAATAATATACAACTCATGCCAAATCATACAAATTGTACAGTAAAATAATGCTCCTAATAGAAACTCTAGCATGCAACTCAGTCAAATCAATTATGCAAAATTAGGGAGTTTCTCTAACCTACAACAATCCCACCACCATAGTTGGTGATGCACAACGAAGGTGACGTCGTTGCTACGCTCGCCCATTACTTGTCAAGGTAAGGACACCCTTCAGCCTCATGGATTCATCATCCCCATCTATCTTTTTGGGACAGGAGTTGCCAAATTTAACTGCACAACTATCCTATGCTGGTGGCGTAGTTCTGGGGTGTTCTTCTCTTAACTCGATGCTCAATACTACTCCCAAAATATTCTCTTTAAAATTCTCATTTAAACTCACCTCAATTGTTTAGACTAAATGCTCAATTTTGACAAAAGTCATTAAAACATGTCTCATCTCCTCAAGACTCTTACTCAACTCATTATTTATGCTCAAAACTCAGTTCATGCAAACTTAATAAAACATACTCAAACATCATCTTTGTTAAACATTCAAAATAATCGTAAATCTCAATTTGAAATAATGCATAAAATCAAATATAGTACTCAATTAGGGCTCATGTGAATGAAGACATGAACATGCATCTAATCAAATACCCAACTAGTGAAGATCATTAATATACTTTTATGTACAAGAAACTCCATAGGACAACAAACAACTCAAGAATTCAATTCAAGAATTAGGGTAAAACTCTACTCGAACTAAATTACAAGAAATCAACAAGTGGGGCGCATGGATGAACTCAATCCAATGCTATGAGTAGCCTTACATACCTGAGAGATTTAGATTTTTGAACTTTGAAAAACGCACTTGGTTCTCTTGAAACCCTAGCTTTTCTCTTCTTGGAACCTTGTTCAAAGTCTTGAGTTAGGTTTTGAGCGTGAATAGGTTGAATAGTTATGTTTAGTGACTTAAATAGATACAAAACCGTCAAGTTTCGACTTTAAAAGAGTGGGAAAAGACAAAAATAATCCTTCTTAAAATACTGTCAAAGTCGTCCACGGCCCGTAGGAACCCGTTCGTAAACTTTTCAGCAAAATTTGGGATTTCTAGATCGATTTCACTAGACCAATCTACGACCCGTAGATGCTTCTATGGCCCATAGATGGGTCCATCAAGTCTGGGACTCAAAAGTGGACTTGCAAATTTTTTTTCACGAGTTAATAGTATAGGCCGTAAGTCAAACCACGTCCCATAAGTAGGTTTTGTAGTCTAACTCTGCTTTGGCAGTCCATAGTAAAACAATCATAACTTTTGACTTCAAACTCCAAATGAAGTGAAATCAGTTGCGTTGGAAAGCTAATTCAAAGAAATTTCATTTGGTAGGTGATAAGACACATAATTATTTGTGTGATAAGACTTATGGTCATTTGAAGTTGACCCTTGCATAATCTCATGTGAAAAACTAAATCGATAGAAAAGTTTTGAACTCGACTAAGTACTAGGGGTCTCTTATGAACCTAATCAACTTCTAATACTCTTAACACGTATGAGAATGAGCCTTAAAATATAGGTACATGCAATACATCACTAGGTTCAAGCTTATATACTTACGACGAAAAAATTTGAATCGTATGAAGAGCGTTATGGGGTATTACACCAGGCTGTTAGAATTCTTCCTTGGATTATTGCAGACAGTTCTATAAAGGTTTCTCAGAAAAATTGGTCAAAAATCATACTATAAATAATTATAGACTAATACACATGAAAAATGAAAAAGTTTACCTAAATCTTGTCGAGTGGTCCCTAAAAGCTAAAAAATAGATCAAGCCGAGGTTAATGAAATTCTTCTCCAAATCATTATGGATGGTTCTTTAAAGGATTGAAGACAATTTGATAAAAAATGATACTACCAAAAAAGTTCACGGACTAACACGTATGAAAAATGAAGAAAAATCATCTACTTCTTGTTGAGTGGCCCATAAATGCTTAAAAATGCACTGTGAATTAGGCAGAGGCTATTTGAATTCTTCAACAGATAATTACAAATGATTTTGTGGAGAAATTGATCAAAAGTCATACAATCAAAAAAATACATATGCTAACATACATGAAAAATGAAGAAAATCATTTAATTCATGTTGAGTGATTTTTAAATGCTAAAAAATGACCTATAATAACCGCCAGGGACAAGACTATTAGAAGTCCACCTTGGGTCATTACAGACAGTTTTGTAAATATTTATTAGAAAAATTAATCAAAAATCATACCACCAAAAAATTGCATGGGCTAATACACATGAAAAATAAATTTTTTATATCTAATTCATTAAAAAATGCTCCGCAGATTTGATCGAGGCTATTTGAATTCTTCTCGTAGCCATTGTGTATGGCTCTGTAAAGATTTTACAAAACAATTGACGAAAAGTCATACTAAAAAAAATTCATGGGCAAGGGGAAAGTTGGCCACGAGCCCCAAGCAGCACCAGGAATCGTGGGCTAACACCCATAAATATTGTTGATATCACCTGTTTCAATTCCTTGGCCCATAAGGTCCTACCAGGCCATCTCCAACCCCGCCGAGCCACCTGGGTCTCTTTCCGGCCTCGTTACGGATATCTCGATATAATATTTTGGGAAAGTTGGCCCAGAGCTCCAGGCAGCGTCAGGAACCATGGGCTAACACCTACGAAAAACTACCAAAATAGCCTATTTCCTGTTCTTTGGACCATAAAATCTTACCAGGTCATCTCTAACCCCGTCGAGCCACCTAGGCCTCTTTCTGGGCTTGTTACAAACTCCTCGTTATAATTTTTCAAGAAAGTTGGACCCGAGCCCCAAGCAGTGCCAGGAACCGTGAGCTAATAACCATGCAAAATTATCAAAATTGTCTGTTTCCTGTTTCTTGGCCCATAAAATCCTAAAAGGCCATTTCTAACAACCCCAGGAAACCTGGGCCTCTTGATGGGCTTGTTACGGACCCTTCAATACTATTTTTCAGGAAATTTGGCCCCGAGCACCGGGCAGGGCCAGGAATCGTGAGATAACCCACGAAAAACTACCATAATCGCCTATTTCCTGTTCCTTGGCCCATAAAATCCTACCAAGACATCTTCAACCTCACCGAGACACCTGGGCCTCTTGCTGAGCTCGTACGGACCCCTCAGTAAAATGTTTCAAGAAATTTGGCCCCGAGCCCCGGGCAACGCTAGGAACTATGGACTAACACATATGAAAAATTGTCGAAATCGTACATTTCCTGTTCCTTGGCCCATAAAATCCTACCAAGGCATGTCCAACCCCATCAGGCCACCTGGGCCTCCTGCCGATCTTGTTACGGACTCATCGGTATAATTTTTCAGGAAAGTTGGCCCCGAGCCCCAGGCAACGTCGAGAACCGTGGGCTAATACCCATGAAAAACTATCGAAATCACCTGTTTCCTGTGCCTTAGCCCATAAAATCCTACCAGGCCATCTCCAACCCTGTCGAGCCACCTTGGCCTCTTTTTGGGCTTGTTACGGACCCCTCAGTATAACCTTTTGGGAAAGTTAGCCACGAGCCCCGGGCAGCGCTAGGAACCGTCGGCTAACACCCATGAAAAACTGTCGAAATCGTCTGTTTTCTATTCCTTGACCCATAAAATCCTACCAGGCCATCTCCAACCAGCCAGACAACTTGGGCCTCTCTGCGGGCTCATTACAGACCCCTCGATAAAAATTTTCAAGAAAGTTAGCTCCGAGCCCTGGACAGCGCTAGGAATATTGGGCTAATACACACGAAAAACTATAAAAATCGCTTGTTTTCTATTTCTTGGCCCATAAAATCCTACCAGGCCATCTCCAACTCCATCGGGCCACATGAAGCTCTTACCGAGATCGTTACGGACCCCTCGGTATAAATGTTTGAGAAAGTTTTCCCTAAGCCCCAGGAAACACCAGGAACCGTGGCCTAACACTTACAAAATATTGTCGAAATCACCTGTTTCCTGTTCCTTGGCCCATAAAATCCTACTAGGACATCTCCAACCCCGCTGGGCCACTTGACCTTTTTTTGGGCTCGTTATGGACCCCTCGATATAATTTTTTAGGAATGTTGGCTCCGAGCCCTGGGCAACGCCAAGAACCGTGGGCCAAAACCCACGAAAAACTACCGAAATTGCCTGTTTCTTATTCCTAGGCCTATAAAATCCTTATAGGCCATATCCGACCCCGTCGGTTCACATGGGCCTCTTTCTGGGCTCGTTACGAATTTTGCGATATAATCTTTTGAGAAAATTGGCCCCGAGCCCCACGTAGCGCCAGGAACCGTGGGCTAACACCCACGAAAAACTGTCGAAATTGCCTATTTCTTATTCCTTGGCCCATAAAATCCTACCAGGAAATGTCCAGCCCCCCAGGCCACCTGAGCCTCTTTTCAGGATTGTTAACCCTTCAGTATAATTTTTTGCGAAAGCTCGCACCGAGCCCCAGACAGCACCAGGAATCGTGGGCTAACACCCATAAAAAACTACTGAAATTGCTCATTTCCTATTTCTTAGCCCATAAAACCTACCAAGCCATTTCTAACCCCACCGAACCACCTGGCCTCTTGCCGGGCTCGTTTCGGATCCCTCGGTATAATGTTTTGAGAAAGTTGACCCCGAGCCCTGGACAGCGCCAGGAACCGTGGGCTAACACTCACAAAAAAGCCAAAATTGCCTATTTCCTGTTCCTTGGCCCATAAAATCTTACCAGGCTATCTCTAACCTCATCGGGAGACCTGGGCCTGTTGTCGAGTTAGATACGGACTGCTCAGTATAATTTTTTGGGAATGTTAGCCCCAAGCCCCGGGTAGCGCCAAGAACCGTGGGCAAACATCCATGAAAAACTGCTGAAATCGCTTGTTTCTAATTTCTTGGCCTATAAAATCCTATAGGCCCATATCCAACCCAGCCAGGTCTCTTGTCATGCTCGTTATGGACCCCTTGTTATAGTGTTTTGGGAAAGTTGGCCGCGATCCCCGGGCAACGCCAGGAACCATAGGCTAACACCCATGAAAAACTACCTAAATCACTTGTTTCCTGTCCCTTGGCCCATAAAATCATACCAAGCCATCTCAAACTCCGCCGGGCCACCTAGGCCTCTTGCCGGGCTCGTTACGGACCCCTCAAATAGTTTTTTGTGAAAGTCGACCCTAATTCCCAGGCAGCGCCAGGAACCATGGGCTAACACCCATGAAAACTGCCAAAATTGCCTGTTTCCTATTCCTTGGCCCATAAAATCCTACTAGGCGATCTCTAACCCCATCGGGCCATCTTAGCCTCTTGCCGGACTTGTTACAGACCGCTCAGTATAATGTTTTGGGAAAGTTGACCCCGAGCCCCGGGCAACGCCAGGAACCGTGGGCTAACACCCACGAAATATTATTGAAATCATCTGTTTCCTATTCCTTGACCCATAAAATCCTACCAGGGCATCTCCAACCCCGCCGGGCCACCTGGGCCTCTTACCGATCTTATTACGGACCCCTCGATATAATATTTTAGGAAAGTTGGCCCTGAGCCTCGGGCAATGCTGGGAACCGTGGGCTAACACCTACGAAAAACTATCAAAATCACTTGTTTCCTGTTCCTTGGACCATAAAATCCTACCAGGCAATCTCTAACCCTGCCGGGCCACCTACGCCTCTTGCTGAGAATGTTATGGACCCCTCAGTATAATATTTTTAGAAAGTTGGCCTCGAACCACGGGCAGCGCTAGGAACCGTGGGCTAACACCCACAAAAAACTGCCAAAATCACTTGTTTCCTGTTCCTTGGCCTATAAAATCCTACTAGGCCATCTCCAACCCCGTCGGGCCACCTGACCCTCTTTTCGGGCTTATTATGGACCCCTCGATATAACATTTTTGGAAAGTTAGCCTTGATTCTCGGGCAGCGCTAGTAATCGTGGGCTAACACCCACGAAAACTACCAAAATTGCTTGTTTCCTATTTTTTGGCCCATAAAATCCTACCAGGCTATCTCCAACCACGCCAGGCCACTTGGGCTTCTTACCGGGCTATTTACGGACCCCTTGATATAATATTTTGGGAAAGTTAGCCCCGAACCCTAGGAAACACTACGAATCGTGGGCTAACACCCACAAAAAACTACCAAAATCATCTATTTTCTATTATGTGGCCCATAAAATCTTACCAGACCATCTCCAACCCCGCCGAGCCATCTTGGCCTCTTTACGGACCCCTCAACATAATATTTTGGGAAAGTTGGCCCCAAGACCTGGGCAGCGCTAGGAACTATGGCCTAACACACATGAAAAACTGTCGAAATGGTTTGTTTCCTATTCCTTGCCCATAAAATCCTACCAGTCTATCTCCAACCCCGCCAGACCACCTAGTCCTATCTGCACGCTTGTTATGGGCCCCTCGATAAATTTATTTTGAGAAAGTTGTCCCTGAGCCCTAGGCAGCGCTAGGAACAGTGGGCTAACACCCACGAAAAACTGTAAAAATCGCCTGTTTCCTGTTCCTTGGCCCATAAAATCCTACTAGGCCATCTCCAACCCCATCGGGCCATCTGGACCTCTTGCTGGGCTCGTTACGAACCCCTCGATATAAAATTTAGAGAAAGTTTACCCCGAGCTCTGGACAGTGCCAGGAACCGTGGCCTAACACTCACGAAAAACTGCTAAAAATCGCCTATTTCCTGTTTTGGCCCATAAAATCTTACCAGGCCATCTCCAACCCCGTCAGGCCACCTAGCCTCTTGCCAGGTTCGTTACGGACCCCTCAATATTATATTTAGGAAATATTAGCCCCGAGCCCCGGGTAGCGCCAGGAACCGTGGACTAATACCAACAAAAAACTGCCTAAATCGCCTGTTTTCTATTCCTTGGCCCATAAAATTTTAGCACACCATCTTCAACCCCACTGGGCCACCTGTGCCTCTTTCCAAGCTGGTTACAGACCCCTCGGTATAATGTTTTTGAAAAGTTAGCCGTGACTCGGGGCAACCCCAAGAACCGTGGGCTAACACTCACAAAAAACTACAAAAATTGCCTATTTCGTATTCCTCGGCCCATAAAATCTTACCAGGCCATTTTCAACTCTGCCGGGCCACCTGAGCCTCTTTCCGGGCTCGTTGAAGAACCCTCGATATAATGTTTTGAGAAAGTTGGCAACGAGCCCCGGGAAACACCAGGAACCGTGGGGTAACACCCATGAAAAATCGTTGAAATTGCCTGTTTCCTATTCCTCTGCCCATAAAATCCTACAAGGCCATTTCCAACCCCACCGGGCCAGCTGGTGCTCTTGCTAGGATTGTTACTGACCCCTAGGTATAATTTTTTGGAAAGTCGTCCCTGATCCCTGGGCAGCGCAAGAAATCTTGGGCAAACACCCACAAAAAACTACCAAAATCGCTTATTTCTTGTTCTTTGGCCCATAAAATTCTACCAGGAAATGTCAAACCCCATCGGGACACCTGGGCCTCGTGCTGGGTTTGTTATAGATCCTTGGTATTATTTTTTGAGAAAGTTGGCCCCGAGCCCCGGGTAGCGCCAGGAACTGTGGGTTAACACTCACGAAAAACTGTCAAAATCATTTATTTCCTATTTTTTGGCCCATAAAACCCTAACAGACCATCTCCAACCCCGCTGGTCTCATTATGGACCCCTCGATAAATTTTCTTGGAAAAGTTAGCCCTAAGCCGCGAGCAGCGCCAACAACTATGGGCTAACACCCACGAAAAGACTACCAAAATCGCTTGTTTCCTGTTCCTTGGCCTATAAAATTCTACCAGGCTATCTGCAATCCCGTCGGGCTACTTGGACCTATTGCCGGACTCGTTACGAACCCCTTGGTATAATATTTTTAGAAAGGTGGCCCCAAGCCCCGGGCAACGCTAGGAACCGTGGACTAACACCTATGAAAAAGTATCAAAATTTCCTGTTTCTTGTTCTTTGGCCTATAAAATCCTACTAGGCAAAGTCAAAACCCCGAGCCACCTGGGCCTTTTTTTGAGATCGTTACGGACCTCTTGGTATAATTTTTGTGAAAGTTGGCACCGAGCCCCGGGCAGCGGCAGGAATCGTGGGCTAACACCCATAAAAAACTACTGAAATCGCCTGTTTCCTTTTCCTTGGCCCGTAAAACCTAGCACGCCATCTCCAATCCCGCCGAGCTACCTGGGCCTCTTGTCGGGCTCATTACGAACCCCTCGGTATATTTTTTTGAGAAAGCTGGCCCCGAGCACCTAGTGGGTTAACACCCACGAAAAACTACCAAAATCGCTTATTTCCTGTTCCTTGACCCATAAAATCTTACCAGGCCATCTTTAACCTCGTCGGGCCACCTGGGCCTTTTACCGAGTCCGTTATTGACCCCACGATATAATTGTTTGAGAAAGTTAGCCTCGAGCTCCGTGTACCGCTAGGAACCGTGGGCTAACACCCATGAAAAATTACCAAAATTGCTGTTTCCTGTTCCATGACCTATAAAATCCTACCAGGCCATCTTGTACCCCATTGGGAAACCTGACCCTCTTGTCTAGCTCATTATGGACCCCTTGGTATAATTTTTCAAAAAATTTAGCCTCGAGCCCCGGGTAGCGCCAGGAATCGTGGGCACCCACAAAAAATTATCAAAATCACTATTTTCTTGTTCCTTGGCCCATAAAATCCTACCTGGCCATCTCCAATCCCGTCGGCCCACCTGAGCCTCTTTCTGGGCTCATTACGGACCCCTTAGTGTAATATTTGGGGAAAGTTTGCCCCGAGCCAGGGGCAACGATAGGAACCGTGGGATAACACCTATGAAAAACTATCAAAATTGCCTATTTCCTGTTCCTTGGCCCATAAAATCCTACCAGCAATCTTCAACCTCGCTGGGAAAGCTAGGCCTCTTGCTAGACTCGTTACAGACCCTTAGGAATAATTTTTTGAAAAAGTTAGCCCCGAGCCCGGGGCAGCGCCAGGAACCGTGGGCTAAGACCTATGAAAAACTATCAAAATTGCTTGTTTTCTGTTCCTTGGCCCATAAAATCCTACCAGGCCATTCCATCTCCGCCGGGCCACCTAGGCCTCTTGCCGGGCTCGTTAGGGACATCTTGGTATAGTTTTTTGGGAAAGTTGACGCCGAGCCCCAGGCAGCGCCCGAAACCGTGGGCTAACACCCACGAAAAACTACCAAAATTGTATATTTTCTGTTCCTTGGCCCATAAAATCCTACCAGGATATCTCCAATCCTGCCGAGCCACCTGGGTCTATTGCTAGGATTATTATGGACCCCTCGGTATAATGTTTCAAGAAAGTTGGTCCCGAGCCTCGGGAAGCGCCAAGAACCGTGGATAACACTCACGAAAAACTGTCAAAATTGATTATTTCCTATTCCTTGGCCAATAAAATCTACCAGGCCATCTCCAATCCTGCCGAGCCATCTAAACCTTTATCCGGGCTTATTACGGAGCCCTCGGTATAATTATTTAGGAAAGTTGGCCCCGAACCCCGGTCAGCGCCAAGAACTGTGGGCTAATACCCAAAAACAACTACTGAAATTGCCCTTTTCTTGTTTTTTGGCCCATAAAATACTACCAGGCCATCTTCAACCCCGCCGGTCCATCTAGGCTTCTTTCCAGGCTCGTTACGGACCCCTTGGTATAATGTTTCAGGAAAGTTGGCCCCAAGCTCCGGGCAGCGCCAGGAATCATCGGCTAACACCCATGAAAAACTACCAAACTTGTATATTTTCTGTTCCTTGGCCAATAAAATCCTACCAGGTCATCTCCAACCCCTCCGGGCCACCTGAGCCTCTTGTTGGGCTTGTTACGAACCCCTCGATATAACTTTTTGGGAAGGTTGGACCCGAGCTCCGGAAAACGCTAGCAACTATGGGCTAACACCCACAAAAAAAGGTGAAATAGCCTGTTTCCTATTCCTTAGCCAATAAAATCCTACTAGGCCATCTCTAACCTCGCCGGGATACCTGCACCTCTTGCCGGGCTCGTTAAGGACCCCAACAATATAATTTTTTGGGAAGGTTGGCCGCGAGCCTCGCGCAGCACAAGGAACCGTGGGCTAACACCCACAAAAAACTGCCGAAATCACCCGTTTCCTGTTCTTTGGCCCATAAAATCCTACTAGGCCATCTTCAATCCTGTCGGGCCACCTAGGCCTCTTGCTAGGCTCGTTATGGACCCTACAATATAATATTTTGATAAAGTTGGCTTGAGCCCCGGGTAGCGCTAGGAACCATGGGCTAACACCCATGAAAAATTACTAAAATTGCCTTTCTCCTGTTCCTTGACCCATAAAATCCTACCATACCATCTCTAACCCTGTCGGGCCACCTGGGCCTCTTGCCTGGCTCATTATGGACCTTAGGTGTATGTTTTTGGGAAAGTTGGCCCCGAACCTCAGGCAATGCCAGGAACTGTGGGCTAATACCCACAAAAAACTACAGACATCGCCTGTTTCCTGTTCCTTGGCTCATAAAATCCTACCAAGCTATCTCCAACCTCGCCGGGCCACCTGGGCCTTTTACCGGGTCCGTTACTGACCCCACGATATAATTGTTTGAGAAAGTTAGCCTCAAGCTCCACGTACCACCAGGAATCGTGGGCTAACACCCATAAAAAATTGCAAAAATCACCTGTTTATTGTTCCATGACCCATAAAATCCTAACAAACCATATCCAACCCTGCTGGGCCACTTGGGCCACTTGCCAGGCTCATTACGGACCCCTAGGCATAATGTTTCAAGAAAGGTTGCCCCAATCTCGGGCAGCGCCAGGAACCGTGGGCTAACACCCATGAAAAACTGTCAAAATTGCCTATTTCCTGTTCCTTGACACATAAAATCCTAATAGGCCATCTCAAACCCCGCCATGCCACCTGGGCTTTTTACTGACCTTTTTACGAACCTCTCAGTATAATATTTAGAAAAATTGGCACCGAGCCCCGGGCAGAGCCTGGAACCGTGGGCTAATATCTATGAAAAACTGCCAAAATAGCTTATTTCTTGTTCCTTGGCTAATAAAATCCTACTAGGCCATCTCCAACCCCGTCGAGCCACTTGGGCCTCATGTTGGATTCGTTACAAACTCCTCGGTATAATATTTCTGGAATGTTGGCCTCAACCCCCGGGCAGCACCTGGAATCGTGGGCTAACACCCACAAATAACTACTGAAATTGTCCATTTCCTGTTCCTTGGACCATAAAATCCTACCAGACCATCTCTAACCCTGTCAGGTCACCTGAACCTCTTGCTGATTCGTTACGGACCACTTAGTATAATATTTCAGAAAATTTTGCCTCAAGCCCTCTGCAACACCAGAAACCGTGGGGTAACACCCACGAAAGACTATCGAAATCACCTCTTTCCTGTTCCTTGTGCCCATAAAATCCTACCAAACCATCTACAAAACTGTCGAGCCACCAGGACCTCTTTCCGGGCTCGTTACGGATCACTTGGTATAACTTTTCAGAAAAGTTGGCCCAAAGCCCTAGACAACACCAATAACTGTGGGCTAACACCCATGAAAATACCAAAATCATTTATTTCTTGTTCCTTGGCCTATAAAATCCTACTAGGCCATCTTCAATCCTGTCGGGACACCTGGGCCTCTTTTTGGGCTCATTGTGGACCTCTAGATATAAGTTTTCAAGATAGTTAGGCTCGAGCCCCGAGCAGCACTAGGAACCGTGGGCTAACATTCATGAAACATTCTCAAAATCGCCTGTATCATGTTCCTTGGTGCATAAAATCCTACTAGACCATATCTAACCTCACCGGGCCACCTGGGACTCTTGTCAGGCTCATTACGGATCCCTTGATATTATTTTTCAGGAAAGTTGTCCTGGAGTCCCAGGCAACGCCAAGAACCGTGGGTTAACACCTATGAAAAAATGCTGAAATCACTTGTTTCTTGTTCCTTGGCCCATAAAATCCTGCCAGACCATCTCTGACCCTGCCGGGACACTTGGGCCTCTTGTAGAGCTCATTACGGACCCCTCGGTATAATATTTTGAGAAAGTTAGCCCTGAGCCCCGGGCAGCGCCAAGAACCGTAAGCTAACACCCATAAAAAACTGTCGAAATTGCCTGTTTCCTATTCCTTGGCCCATAAAATCCTACCAGGTCATTTCCAACATGCCGAACCACCTGGGCCTCTTTCTGGGATCGTTACCTAACCCCTAGGTATAAGTTATTTTGAAAGTTAGCCCTGAGCCCCAGGCAGCGCTAGGAATCGTGGGCTAATACCCATGAAAAATAACAAAAATTGCCTGTTTCCTATTTCTTGGCCCATAAAATCCTACCAGTCCATGTCTAACACCTTCGGGCCACCTGGGCCTCTTGCTAGGCTTGTTTTACCCCTTGGTATAATTTAATAAGAATGTTGGCCCTGAGTTCTAGGCAGTACCAGGAACCATGGGCCAACACCCATGAAAAACTACTGAAACTGCCTGTTTTCTGTTCCTTGGCCCATAAAATCTTACCAGTCATTCTACAATCCTGTCGGGCCACCTAGGCCATTTTTCGGGTTCGTTACGGACCCCTAAGTATAAATTTTCAAGAAAGTTGGCCCCGAGCCTCGGGCAGTGCCAAGAATCGTGAGCTAACACCCATAGAAAACTGCCGACATCACCTATTTCTTGTACCTTGGCCCATAAAATCTGACTAGGTCATCTCCAACCTCGCCGGACCACCTGGGCCTCTTACTGGGCTCTTTACAGACCCCTCGATATTATTTTTCAGGAAAGTTGGTACTGATCCCCATGAACTATTAGGAACCGTAGGCTAACACCCATGAAAAATTACCGAAATCACCTATTTCATTTTCTTTGGACCATAAAATCTTACACAACCATCTCTAAACCCGCTGAGCCACCCGGGCCTATTTCTGGGCTCGTTACAAGCCCCTCAGTATAATGTTTTTTGGAAAGTTGGCCTTGATCCCTAGGCAACGCCAAGAATCGTAGGCTAACGCCCATGAAAAATTATCGAAATTTCTTATTTCTAGTTCCTTGGGCAATAAAATCCTACAAGGTCATATCCAACCCCGTAGAAACACCTGGGCCTCTTACCAGGCTCATTACGGACCCCTAAGTATAATTTTTCGAGAGAGTTGGCCCTGAGCCCCGGGCAGCGCAAGGAACCATGGGCTAACACCCATGAAAAACTATCGAAATTGCCTGTTTCCTAATCCTTGGCACATAAAATCCTACCAAGCAATCTCCAACCCCACTAGGCCACCTAGGCCTCTTTCCAGGGTCGTTATGGACCCCTCGGCATAATTATTTTGGAAAGTTGGCCTCGAGCCCCGGGTAGCGCTAGGAATCGTAGGCTGAAACCCCCGAAAAACTACCAAAATTGTTTGTTTCCTATTCCTTGACCCATAAAATCCTACAAGGCCACCTCCAACCCTTCTGGGACCACATGGGCCTCTTGCCGGGCTAGTTACGGACCCCTCAATATTTCTTTTTTAGGAAAGTTGGCCCCGAGCCGTTAACAGCATTAGGAATCATGGACTAACATCCACAAAAAACTTCTGAAATTGTATGTTTCCTTTTCCTTGGCCCATAAATCCTACCAGACTATTTCTAACCTAGATGGGCCACCTGGGCCTTTTGTCGGACTCGTTATGGACCCCTTGGTATAATCTTTCGGGAAGGTTGGCTCCGGACAGCGCCAGGAATCGTAGGCTAACACCCACGAAAAAATTACTGAAATCGCCTATTTCGTATTCCTTGACCCATAAAATCCTACCAGACCATCTCCAATCCCATCGAGCTACTAGGTCCTCTTGACGGGCTCATTATGGACCCTCGACATAATATTTTAGGAAAGTTAACCACGATCCCCGAGCAACACCAGCAATCGTGGGCTAACACCCATAAAAAATTACTGAAATCGCTTATTTCCTTTTCCTTGTCCATAAAATCCTACCAGGCCATCTCTAAACCTGTCGGGCCACCTTGGCCTCTTGTCAGGTTTGTTACTGACCTCTTGATATAATTTTTTGGGAAATCTGGCCTCGAGCCCCGGGCAGCGGTAGGAACCGTGGGCTAACACCTATGAATTTTTTTTGAAATCATCTGTTTCCTATTCATTGGCCCATACAATCCTACTAGACCATCTCTACCCCCACCAGGCACCCTGGGCCTCTTGTCGGGCTTGTTACGGACCGCTCGATATAATTTTTTGGGAAATATTTTCCCTAGCCCTGGGAAGCGCCAGGAACCGTGGGCTAGCATCCATGAAATACTATCAAAGTCACTAGTTTCCTATTCCTTGGCCCATAAAATCCTACCAGACTATCTCATACCCCACCGGGCCACCGCCTGAGCTTCTTTCTGGGATTTTTACGGACTCTTCGATATAATATTTTAGAAAAGTTGGCACCGAGCCCCAGGCAGCACCAGGAAAATGGGCTAACACCCACGAAAAACTTCTAAAATCACCTGTTTTCTGTTTCTTGGCCCATAAAATCCTACCAGACCATCTTCAACCCCACCGAGCTATGTGGATCTCTTGATGAGCTCGTTATGGGCCCCTCGATATAAATTTTTAGGAAAGTTGTCCCCGAGCCTTGGGTAGTGCCAGGAACCATGGCTGACACCCATGAAAACTATTGAAATTACATGTTTCCTATTCCTTGGCCCAAAACATCCTACTAGGCCATCTCCAACCTCGCCAGGCCATCTGAGCCTCTTGCCTGGATCGTTATGGACCCCTTGGTATAATATTTTGGGAAAGTTGTCCTCGAGCCTTGGTCAGTTCCAGGAATCATGAGCTAACACTCACGAAAAACTGTTGAAATTACCTATTTCCTGTTCCTTGGACCATAAAATCCTACCAGTCCATCTCCAACCCTTCCGGGCCACTTGGGCATCTTGCAAAGCTCGTTACGGATCCCTTGGTATAGTATTTTGGAAAAGTTATCCTCGAGCCTTGGGCAGCGCTAGGAATCATGAGCTAACACTTACGAAAAACTGTCGAAATCACCTATTTCCTGTTCCTTTGCCTATAAAATCCTACTAGTCCATATCCAACCCTTTCGGGCCACTTGGGCATCTTGCAAAGCTCGTTACGGACCCCTTGGTATAAGTTTTAGCAAAAGTTGTCCCCAAGCGCTGGACAACACAGGGAACCGTGGGCTAACACCCACAAAAAACTTTCCAAATCGCTTGTTTCCTTTTCCTTGGCCCATAAAATCCTACCAGGTCGTTTCTAACCCCACTGGGCCACGTGAGCCTCTTGTTAGGCTCGTTACGGACACCTCTGTATAATATGTAGAAAACATTAACCTCAACCCTCCGACAACTCCAGGAACCGTGGGTTAATACCCACAAAAAGCTATCAAAATCATTTATTTCCTGTTCCTTGTCCCATAAAATCCTACTAGGCCATATCTAACCCAGCTAGGCCACCTGAGCCTCTTTTTGGGCTCGTTACGGACCCCTCAGTATAATATTTTAGGAAAGTTGGCCCCGAGCCCCCAACAACTCCAAGAATCATTTGCTAACACCCACGAAAAACTACCAAAATCACTTATTTTTGGTTACTTGGCCCATATAATCCTATTAGGTCATCTCCAACCCAACATGAGAAATTGGGCTTCTTTCTAGGCTTGTTACGAACCCCTTGATATAATTTTTTTGCAAAGTTGGCCCCGAGCCCTAAGCAACGCCAAGAACTGTGGGTTAACACCCACGAAAAATTGCTGAAATTATCCGTTTCTTGTTTCTTGGCCCATAAAATCCTACCAGTATATCTCCAACTCCGTTGGGCCACCTGGGCCTCTTGTCGGGCTTATTACGGATCACTTGGTATAATTTTTCAAGAAAGTTCGCCCCGAGCTCCGGGCAGCGTCAGGAACCGTGGGCTAACACCCTTGAAAAATTGTCGAAATTTCCTGGTTCCTATTCTTTGGCCTATAAAATACTATCAGGACATCTCTAAACTCATCGATCGACCTTGGCCTCTTGCCGAGTTTGTTACGGACCTCTCGGTATAATTTTTCAGGAAAGTTGGCCCCAACCCCCGGGTAGCACCATGAACCGTGCTAACACCCATGAAAAATTATTGAATCACACGCTTTCGGTTTCTTGACCCTTAAAATCCTACTAGGCCATCTCCAACCCCGTGAGCCATATAGGCCTCTTTCCGGGCTCATTACGGACCCCTCAACATAATATTTTGGAAAAGTTGGCCCCGAGTCTCGGGCAGCGCCAGGAACCATGGGCTAACACCTATGAAAAACTATCAAAATTGCCTGTTTTCTATTCCTTGGCCCATAAAATCCTACTAGACCATATCCAACCCCATCGGGCCACTTGGGCCTCTTGTGTGGCTCATTACGGACCCCTTGGTATAATATTTTGGGAAAGTTTGCCCCGAGCCACGGGCAGCACCAGGAACCATGAGTTAACACCCACAAAAAACTTCCAAAATCATCTATTTTCTATTTCTTGGCCCATAACATTTTACAAGGCCGTCTCTAACTTCGCCAGGCCTCCTAAGCCCCTTGCCGGACTCATCATGGAGCCCTCAGTATAATTTTTCTAGAAAGTTAGCCCCTAGCCCCTGGTAGTTCCAGAAACCATGGGCTAACATCTACGAAAAACTACCAAAATCGCTTATTTCCTATTCCTTGACTCATAAAATCCTACCAAGCCATCTCCAAACCAGCTGGGCCACTTGGGCCTCTTACCAGACTCGTTACAAACCCCTCGGTATAATTTTACAGCAAAGTTGCCCCAGGAAATGCCAGGAACCATGGGCTAAGACCCAACAAAAACATTTGAAATTACCTGTTTCCTGTTCCTTGGCCCATAAAATCCTACCAGACCATCTCCAACCCCACCGAGCCACATGGGCCTCTTTCCGGACTCGTTACGGTCCCCTCGATATAAATTTTAAGAACATTGGCCTCGAGCCCTGGGCAACGCCAGGAACCATAGGCTGACATCAATGAAAAACTACTGAAATCGCATATTTCCTATTCGTTGGCCCATAATATCCTACCAGGCCATCTCTAACCCCACCGTGCCACCTGAGGCTCTTACCGTGCTTATTACGGACCCCTAGGTATACATTTTTGGGAAAGTTGGCCCCCATCTCTGGGCAACTCTAAGAATTGCGGGCTAACACCCACGAAAAACTGCTGACATCGCCTATTCCCTGTTCGTTGGCCCATAAAATCCTACCAGTCCATCTCCAACCCCATTGGGCCACCTGGGATCTTGTCGGTCTCCTTAGAGATCCCTTGATATAATTTTCATAAAAGTTGTCCTCGAGCCCTGGGCAGTGTAGGGAATCATGGGTTAACACCCACGAGAAATTATAAAAATTATCATTTTCGTGTTTCTTGGCCCATAAATTCTTATCGGGCCATCTCAAATCCCACCGAGCTATGTGGGCCTCTTACCGGGCTCATTATGGACAGCTGATGTAATATTTCGGGAAAGTTGGCCTCGAGCCCCAAGCAGCACCAGGAATCATGGGCTAACACCCATAAAAAACTACTCAACCACTTGTTTCTGGTTTCTTGGCTCATAAAATCCTACCAGGCCATCTTCAACCCTGTTTAGCCACCTGTGCCTCTTGCCGGGCTCTTTATGGACCCCTCAATATAATTTTTTGGGAAAGTTGTCCCCGAGCCTCGGGCAACGCCAAGAACCGTGGGCTAACACCTATAAAAAATTATCGAAATCACCTGTTTCTTGTTTCTTGTTCCTTGGTCCATACAATCCTACCAGACCATCTCAAACCCTACTGGGCCACCTGGGTTTCTTTCTAGGCTTGTTACGGACCCCTCGGTATAACCTTTTGAGAAAGTTTGCCCCGAGCCCTGGGCAGCGCTAGGACCCGTAGGCTAACACCTATAAAAAACTACCAAAATTGCATGTTTCCTGTTCCTTGGCGTATAAAATCCTACCAGGACATCTCCAATCCCTTCGTGCCACCTGTGCCTCTTGCCGGACTCGTTATGGACCCCTCAGTATAATTTTTTGGGAAAGTTAGTCCCGAGCCCCGGGCAACGTCAAGAACTGTAGGCTAAGACCCACAAAAATCTGTCAGAATCATTTGTTTCTTGTTCCTTAGCCCATAAAATCCTACCAGGAAATTTCCAACCCCGCCAGGCCACCTAGGCCTCTTGCCAGACTCGTTACGAACCCCTCGGTATAATTCTTTGGAATAGTTGGCCCCTAGTCCCGGACAATTCCATAAACCATGAGCTTACACCTACGAAAAACTATTGAAATAATTTGTTTCCTATTCCTTGGCCCATGAAATACTACCAGACTATCTACAACCTTACCGAGCCACCTGGGCCTCTTGTCAGGCTCGTTACGAATACCTCAGTATAATTTTTCAAGAAAAATGGCCTTGAGCCCTGGGCAGCGCCAGGAATCGTGGGCTAACACCAACAAAAAATTATCGAAATCGCCTGTTTCTTGTTTGTTGGCCCATAAAATTCTACCATACTATCTACAATCCCAACAGGATACTTGGGCCTCTTGCTGGGCTCATTACAGACCCCTCGATATAATTTTTTGAGAAAGCTTTCTCTGCGCAGCAAGCAGCACCAGGAAGCATTGGTTAACACCCACGAAAAACTACTGAAATCGCTTGTTTCCTGTTGCTTGGTCCATAAAATCCTACCAGGATATCTATAACTCCGTGGGGCCTTGGGCCTCTATCCGAGCTCGTTACGCACCCCTCAGAATAATTTTTCTGGAAAGTTGGCCCCGAGCCTATGGTAATGCTAGGAACCATGGGCTAACACCCTCGAAAAACTGCCGAAATAACCTGTTTCCTATTCTTTGACCCATAAAATTCTACCAGACCATCTACAACACTGCCGTGCCACTTGGGCCTCTTGCCAAGATCGTTACAGACCCCTTGATATAATTTTTCTGGAAAGTTGCCCCGGGCAGTGCCAAGAACCGTGGGCTAACACCCACGAAAAACTGTTGAAATTGCCTGTTTCCTGTTCTTTAGCCCATAAAATCCTAACAGGCCATCTCCAACCCCACGGGTCTACCTGGGTCTCTTGTTGGGTTGGTTACGGACCCCTCGGTATAGAATTTTGAGAAAGTTGGCCCCTAGCCCCGGGCAACGCCAAGAACCGTGGGCTCACACCCACGAAAAACTATTGAAATTGCCAGTTCCATGGCCAATTAAATCCTACCAGACCATCTCCAACTCCGCCGGGCTACTTGAGCCTCTTTCCAGGATCGTTATGGACCCCTCAATATAATATTTTGAGAAATTTAGCCACAAGCCCTGGGCAGTGCCAGGAACCGTGAGCTTACACCCATGAAAAATTATCGAAATTGCCTGTTTCCTGTTCCTTGACCCATAAAATCCTACCATGCCATCTCCAACCCCACGGGTTCACTTGGGCCTCTTGTTGGGCTCATTACGGACCTTTCAATATAATATTTTGAGAAAGTTGGCCCTAAGCCCTGGGCAGCGCCAGGAACCGTGGGCTAACATCCACGAAAAACTATCAAATTTTTTTGTTTCCTATTCCTTAGCCCATAAATTCCTACCAGGCAATCTCTAACCCTGCCGGGAAACCTGGGCCTTTTGTGGGCTCGTTACGGATCCTTTGGTATAAATTTTTGGGAAAGATGGCCCTGAACCCTAGGTAATGCTAGGAACTTTTGGCTAACATCTTCGAAAAATTACCAAAATCATTTGTTTCTTATTCCTTGGACCATAAAATCCTACCAGGCTATCTCCAAACCCGACGGGCCACCTGGGCGTCTTGCCGGGCTCGTTACGGACCCTTTGGTATAATCTTTTAGGAAAGTTTGCCTCAAACCCCGGGCACCACCAGGAACCGTAGGCTAATACCCACAAAAAACTATCAAAATTGCTTGTTTCATGTTCCTCGGCCCATAAACTCCTATCAAATCATCTCCAAACCTGTCAGGCCACCTGGGCCTCTTGTCGGGCTCGTTACGGACCCCTCAAAATAATATTTTGGGAAAAATGGCCTCGAGCCTCGGGCAACACCAGGAACCGTGGGCTAACACCCACGAAAAACTATCAAAATTGCCTATTTCCTATTTATTGGCCCATAAAATCATACTAGGCCATCTCTAACACCGCCGAACTACCTGGGACTCTTGACGGGATCGCTACAGACACCTCGATATAATACTTTGGGAAAGATGGCCCTAAGCCCTGGGCAGTGCCAGGAACCGTGGGCTAACACCTACGAAAAACTGTCGAAATGCCTATTTTTGATTACTTGGCCCATAAAATTCTACCAGACCATCTCCAATCCCGTGGGGCCACTTGGGACTCTTGTTGACCTTATTACAGACCCCTCGGTATAATGTTTTAGGAAATTTGGCCCCGAGCCCCGGGCAACACTAGGAATTATGGGATAACACCCATGAAAAACTACTTAAAAGGTATGTTTCATGTTCCTTAGCCCATAAAATCCTACCAGACCATCTCTAACCCTGAAGGGCTACCTGGGCCTCATATCGGGCTCGTTATGGACCCCTCGATATAATTTTTAGGGAAAGTTGGCCCCGAGCCCCGGGCAGCGCCAGGAACCTTGGGCTAAAACACATGAAAAACTTCTAAAATCGCCTGTTTCCTGTTCCTTGGCCCATAAAATCCTACCAAGCCATCTCTAACCCTGTCAGGCCACCTGGACCTCTTGTCAAGCTTGTTACGGAACCCTCGATATAATATTTTGAGAAAATTATCCCCGAGCCCCGGGCAACCCTATGAATCATGGACTAACACATAGGGAAAAAGACAAAATTGCCTAATTTCATTTGAGTGGCTCCTATATGCTACAAATGGTCCATAGATTAGGTCGAGACTATTAAAATTCTTTTCTAAATCTTTACGAATGATTTTGTAAAGGTTTTACGGAAATATTGTTTGGCAATCATACTACCAAAAACATTTATGGGCTAACACACATAAAAAAGGAACAAAATTGTCTAACTCCTGTTGAGTGGCCCTCAAATGCTAAAAATTTCCGCATGGATCATGTCGAGGGTATTGAATTTCTTCTCTAGATCAATACGGATGGTTCTGTAAAAGTTTGCAGAAAAATTGACCAGAAGTCATACCATCGAACAATTCATGGGCTAACACATATGAAAAATAATGAAAATGGCTGAGTTTCAATCGAGTAGCCCCTAAATTCTAAAAGTTTCCTCAAGAATCAAAGCGAGACTATTGGAATTATTCCCCGAGTTATTACAAACGATTTTGTAAAGGTCTCGCAAAAAAATTAATAAAAAATCAAAGCACAAAAAAAACAATGGACTAACACACATGGAAAATCAAGAAAATCGTCTAATTTCTATTGAGTGATCTCTAAATCTCTTGAATAGGTAATGTCGAATCAAAGTAAATTGTTAGAATCTTCCATCTTAACATCCAATATTTTTCAATTACTCTATTGAGATATATGTTTATTTACTAGATATAAAATGTTAACTTTTTTTGTTGAGCATATTTCTAATTGGTTAAATAATTAGTAATGAAATCAAAATATTCTATCTTATCATGTTTTTGAATATTTTCTAACTTCATTTAATAAGATAAAGTTTTCGAAGGGACCTGGGTAATTTTCTTTTAATTGGCCAAGACATTTTCAACACTTGACAACTTTTTATTGGTTATTATTTTGACATTTCATTTGAAGATAGATTTTCAAAATCTAATTCAAAACATATAGTCAAACTCTAACTTAAATATAAAATTATTGATAATGCCCTAACATTTGCAAATATCCTTTTCTTTTTTCCTCTCTACAAAATTGTTCAATAGAGTAGAACAAAAAGTGAAAATAGCTCTTTACAACAATTCTTTTCTGTCCTATGGATTCCCAAGAATCACCATCAGTACACAAACAACAACAATCCCAATCGCCAAGAAGCCATGGAACAATTGTTGCACCCCCAAATCCTCCACCCCCTCAACTCTACCAACAAGAACAACAACAACAACCCCCACATGACCATGGAGAAATGGAAGAAACCCTAATCCTACCATCATCACTATCATCACCACAACGACAAAATCACCAACAAGAGCAAACCAACTCGTATACGTTTCCAGCAAAAATCATTTTCCATCAACCCCAACAACAAAAAAAGAGGGGTCGACCAAAGAAGTCTCTTGAAGATGGTTTAAGCATTTCTCCTACTCTAACTTCTAAAGCTTCTGAAGCTTCCTCTTCAGAATATCCCTCTGAGAAGTCCCATGGGAGGCTTCTACGTTCCAGCAAGAAGAAGAAGCAGCCACAAACTTTAGGTATATATGTTTTCACTATTATTTTAGTTATGTGTATTTAATTGAATTAGGTATATATAAATGTTGTCAAATTCTATAAATGGTGAATCATGCAGATTCAAATGCTAGTGGTGATGATTTTGCTTCTTTAGAAAATCTTGCTAAGAAACTCCTGAAGAGGTCGTCATTTTCCATAGATAAGCTAAAGCAAAAAGATTTAGGTATATATGTCTTCATTATCATATTTCACCAATTTAATACATGCATCATTGTGATAGTATGATGGCTGGCAGGTGTACTTGGACCTGGATGGATGCCGCACTTAATCCCTATAAGCATCGGGGAGGTAAAATATATGTTTTGATTCACATGTGTCTTTTG
Organism: Solanum aculeatissimum; assembly: GCA_038996855.1. NCBI lineage: Eukaryota > Viridiplantae > Streptophyta > Magnoliopsida > Solanales > Solanaceae > Solanum > Solanum aculeatissimum. The sequence goes on along the minus strand of JBCEWC010005734.1, from coordinate 289 downwards.
CAAGTGCTCTAGGTTGATTCACATATATCTTTTTACCTTTGGCTGCAGGACATTGTGCGTAAGGTAATGACTTTCACAGAACAAGGACCAGCACCACGGATAGTTAGAATTATATCTGCAAGTGGAGTCGTATCTAACGTGACCCTCCGTAAACTTTCAACTGGTGGTGGCCATGGCACTGTTACGTATGAGGTAAGTATGAGTTTCAACTTAAAGACATGTATGGTAGCTTTTTCTTAGTTAGTCTATCTATATGTTGAGGCATGTATGTTGCCTTAAAGACACTTAC
>JBCEWC010005733.1:0-24360 GCA_038996855.1 Solanum aculeatissimum | reverse complement strand
CATGCCCGCATACTTAGTACTTTATTGTGCTAACCCATACTCTTGTCTACATGCTCTAACCATGTAGGTGTCGGAGACTACTTCTACATTCCATCGAACGACGTGTGATTACTCTTGAAGACTTGCACTAGTGGTGAACCCTTTCGTTCAAGGGCAATAGACACTTTCTTTCCACCTAGTTCTATTATGTCATTTATTTCATTTATGTATTGAGGGTAATCCTCAAACTATATTGAGGCCCCGTTTCATCTATGTAGAGACTTATGGACAAATCTAAACTCTTGTACGTTGACTTGGATGTTAAACATTTTTTATTATGTAATACTATGCTTATTAGCCTTGATTATGGGATTAGTCTCTTATTATGCTTATGACTTATATGTGTGGAGATATGAATGACAATGTGCTTATGTGGGAAGTCCCATAATCCCAGTGTGCCCCCATAGTGGAATCCCACTCACCCATCCCCTTAGAGATTATTGTTATGTGTTACGTGAACTGATGTTGATCCTATTCCCGAAAATGTCCCCATAGCTTGATTCCCAAGTCCCGAATTCCTTAGAGCTTATGTGTTATGTGCTTAGCTTCCGCGTTTCTGAACCAATTATGTGTGTAATGATGCTATGATGGCTTGATCGAGGACTTTCAGGTTCTCTTTCGCCATGTCACATCTAGGCCCCCTATCCGTGTCGTGACAGCATATTGTTATGATATTCTTCCATTGCTATATATGGTTCTTTTTATACGTATATGAGCCCTCGTCATCTAGCTTGGTTAGTAGGTTCATGTTCATGTGCATGGCATGTCCACATACTTAGTGCATTATATGTGCTAACCCATACTCTTTGTCTACATGATCTAACCATGTAGGGACCGGAGGTGACATTCATCCACCATTGGACGTCTAGTTGAGATCTTGGACTTGCTAATAGTGGTGAGCCCTATACTCCAAGGGCAATAACCACCTTTCTCTATCTTATGCTTTTATTTCATTTTACTTATCTTGTGACTTGAGGGTGAACACGGGTTGTGTTGAGGCCCTCGTCTCATTCTTGTTGAGGCATTATTGGATACTTATCGGATTCTGTTGTACGTCATACTATGTATTTATTTGAGATGCTATGATTATCTACATTTTGCTATGGTTATTTATGTTTCGATTATGCTTCCGCTTATGCTAGTATGATTTGTTGGATGAGAATGTGCTTATGTGGAAAGTCCCTAACCCTTCTTACCCCCATAGCTTGAGTCATACTTACCCGCCCCTTAGAACGTAATTGCTATATGTTATGTGATTCATGTTTATCCCATTCCCAGCAACATCCCCATAGCTTGAGTCTAAAGCCCCGGAATCTCTTAGAGTTATGTGTTGTTTATTATGTTATGCGCTTCCGAATTGATGATGTGTGTAATGATGCTAAGATAGCTTGATCGAGGACTCTCGAGTTCTTTTTCGCCATGTCACATCTAGGGCCTACTCTCGGTTCATGACAAAGATGGTATAAAATCCCTAGGTTTGTAAATGATCCTCGGAATCCAACATACCGCGTCAATTAGAGTCTTGTTCATGAGTGTGATGCGCACCATACCTATGAATGAGAGGCTATGGCGATGTTTTAGGAATTTTATCACTTCATTGTTCCTTATGTCGTGTTGTGTATTTTTTTTAAGATTATCTAAAATGTTGGTATTCTTGTCACTCTTTCAGAAGATGCCTCCCCGAAGAGCTCCCCTCCCCAGACAGGCCTCGGTCTTTGAGGAACAAGCCCCTCGAGAGCCTATAGAGGAGCAAGTGACTCATGCTGAGTTTCGCAATGTGGTTTCTATGTTGGCCCAAGTGGTGGGTAATCAAGACCGGCCAACTAACCCCGCAAATTGTGGCACTCCGGCTTCTAGGTTGAGGGACTTCACCCGGATAAATCCTCCAAAATTCCTTGGTTCGAAGGTCGATGAAGATGCCCAGGAGTTTATTGATGAGCTCACAAAAGTGTTGACTGTTATGGGTGTCAGTTCTGAGAAGAAGGCTAAGTTGGCTGCTTATTTAGTTGAAGGATGTAGCCCAGGTGTGGTATAATCAGTGGTTGGTTGAGAGGGTTGCAAATACTAAGGTTGATTAGGAGGAATTCAAGTTTGCTTTCCTAGACCGTTTCTTCCCTCTTGAACTTCGGGAGGCCGAGATGACTAAGTTTATTAACCTCAAGCAAGGTAGCATGTCTGTGAGGGACTATTCTTTCAAGTTCACCAAGCTCTTGAAGTATGCTCCTATGTTAGTAGTTGTTCCCCGTGAAAGGATGCACAAGTTCATTTTTGGGATCTCTGACTTGGTTGTGAAAGAATGTCGCACTGCTATGCTTATTCAGGAAATGGATATCTCCAGGCTTATGACTTATACTGAACAGATTGAGGGAGAAAAGCTCAAGGAGAGAAGGATAAATGACTCCAAGAGGGCCCGATTTGATGATGGGTTCTCCAACTCCAGGAGTGGTGGTGGAAGTGGTTGATTCCAATTGGGCCAAGGTTCGAATGAGAAGTTTGCCAACTCTAAGGTGCCTCCTCCTAAGGCACAGGTTGGGGGTCTACCACGAGCTCCCCGTTGTGGACAGTGTGGGGGAAGTCATTTGGGTGAATGTAGGAAGGTTTCGGGTGCTTGCTTCAGGTGTGAAAGTATGAACCACAAGATTATCGACTATCCAAAGAACACAAAGAGGAATCAAGTGGCTCCAGGTGGTCAGGGACAGCCAAAATCTCAAATTGGTGGTGCTCCCAGAAATAATAGTTTCTATGCTCTTCATGCCCGACAAGAAGTGGATGAAGCTCCAAATATGGTGACTGGTATGTTAAAAGTCTTTGATTTTGATGCTTATGCTTTACTTGATCCAGGTGCAAATTTATCTTTTGTGGCTCCTCTATTGGCTGTTAAATTTGGTTTGAGTCCTAAAACTTTGAGGGAACCTTATTTAGTTTATACTCCCGTGGGTGAGTATATTATTGCCCGAAAAGTGTATTGGGGTTGTCCTATTTTTATTTTGCATAAAATCTTTCCCGATGACCTTGTAGAGCTTGAGATGTATGATTTTGATGTTATTGATGGATTGGTTGCATGCATCATATGCCTTGGTCAATTGTAGAGCAGATAAGTCAGATTCCAGATTCCTAATGAACCTGTTCTGAAATGGAGGGGTAGTGATTTCGTGGTTAGAGGTCGGTTTATTTCCTACCTCAAAGCCTGGAGAATGATTTGTAAATGGTGCATCTATCATATTGTAAGGGTTAGAGATGTGGAGGTTGAGTCGCCTTCTCTTGAATCACTTTTGATTGTTAATGAGTTTCCCGATGTGTTTCCCAAGGACTTTCCTGATATTCCTCCTGATAGAGAGGTGGATTTTAGCATAGATCTCCTTCTAGATACTCAACCTATTTCCATTCCTCCTTACCGTATGGCTCTGGCTGAACTGAAGGAGTTGAAGGATCGGTTGGAGAAAGGCTATATCAGGCCAAGTATTTCATCTTGGGGTGCTCTCATGTTGTTTGTAAGGAAGAAGGATGGATCACTCTGAATATGTATTGATTATCGGCAGTTGAACAAACTGACCATTAAGAATAAGTACCTATTGCCCAGAATTGATGACTTGTTTGACCAACTTCAAGGAGCCACTCATTTCTCAAAGATAGACCTTCATTCAGGCTACCATCAGTTGAAGGTAAGGGAGTGTGATATTCTCAAGATAGCTTTCCGGACTCGTTATGGGCACTTTGAATTTGTGGTGATGTCATTTGGTTTGACCAATGCCCCGACTATGTTTATGGATCTCATAAATCAGGTGTTCAAGCCATTTCTTGACAGCTATATGGTGGTCTTTATCGATGATATCTTGATTTACTCTAGAGTGAGCGGGAGCATATGGACCACTTGAGGTTGGTACTTCAAACCTTGAGGGAGAAACAATTGTACACCAAATTTAGCAAGTGTGAGTTTTGATTGGGGGAAGTTGCTTTTCTTGGTCATGTGGTGTCCGACGATGGTATTAAAGTTAATCCCAAGATGACCAAAGCCGTAAAGAATTGGCCTGGACCGTTGACCCCTTTCAATATCCAAAGTTTCCTTGGGTTAGTTGATTATTATCAGAGGTTTTTTGAGGGATTCTCTTCTATCGCGTCCCCGTTGACTATGTTGACTCAAAAAAAGGCTAAATTTGTATGGTCGAATGAGTGTGAGAAGAGATTTCAGACTTTGAAGGATCGACTTACATTGACTCCTGTTTTGACTCTACCAAATTGTGACGCATCGCGGATTGGGTTGGGATGTATACTCATACAATAGGGTAAGGTTATAGCTTATGCGTCTTGGCAATTAAAGTTTCATGAGAAAAATTATTCGACCCATGATCTTGAGATAGCGGAGGTGGTGTTTACTCTAAAGATTTGGAGACATTATTTATATAGGGTTCATGTGGATGTCTTCACCGATCACAGGAGTTTGTAATATGTGTTCACCTAGAGGGATCTTAACTTGAGGCAAAGGAGATGGTTGGAGCTACTCAAGGATTATGACATGAGTGTTCTATATCATCCAGGCAAGGCGAACATCGTAGCGGATGCCCTTAGTAATCTATCCATGGGAAGTTTGTCGCACGTTGATGAATAGAAGAAGGAAATGGTAAGAGATGTGCACCATTTGGCTAGATTAGGTGTTAGATTGGCCGACTCAAATGACGGCGGTATTCTTGTTCAAAGCGGGTCCGAATATTCTATGATTGTTGATGTAAAAGCAAAACAAGATTTAGATTCTTCCTTGGTAGATTTGAAGAAGTTAGTTGCTGAAAAGAAGATAGAAGTTTTCTCCCAAGGGCGAGATGGTGTACTACAGTATCAAGATCGGTTGTATGTTCCGAATGTCAACGGCCTAAGAGAGGTCATCATGAGTGAAGCTCATAATTCCCAATATTCTATTCATTCGAGATCCACTAAGATGCATCGGGACTTGAGAGAGGTATATTGATGGTATGGCATGAAGAAGGAAATAGCCAAGTTTGTGTCGGAATGTCCGAATTGCCAACAAGTGAAGGTTGAACATCAAAGGCCCGGTGGTTTGGCCCAAGATATTGAGATTTCTACTTGGAAGTGGGAATATGTGAATATGGACTTCGTAGTAGGGTTACCCCGTACCCGTAGACAGTTTGATTCTATTTGGGTTGTTGTGGATCGGATGACTAAGTCAGTTCACTTTTTACCGGTCAAAACTACTTATAATGCTGAAGATTATGCTAAATTATATATTCGTGAGTTGGTGAAATTTGATGGTGTACCGAGATCCATCATATCGAATTGTGGTACCCAATTTACTTCTCATTTTTGGAGATTGTTTCAAAGGGGACTTGGCACGAAGATTAAGTTGAGCACCGCATTCCATCCTTAAACCAATGGGCAAGTCGAGAGGACGATTCAAACTTTGGAGGACATGTTAAGGGCTCGTGTGTTGGAATTCAAGAGAAATTGGGATGATCATCAGCCGCTCATTGAGTTTGCCTACAAAAATAGTTTCCATACTAGTATTGGTATGACTCCATTTGAAACTTTGTATGTAGGAGGTGTAGGTCCCTGGCGGGATGGTTTGAGTTAGGTGAGATGGCATTGCTAGGCCCGGACTTGGTTGTTGAAGCTATCAAGAAGGTGAAGTTGATTAGGGAGAGGTTGAGGACGGCTCAAAGTCACCAAAAGTCCTACTCAGATGTTAGGAGGAGAGACCTTGAATTTCATATGGGCGACTGGGTTTATGTAAAAGTATCACCTATGAAGGGCATCATGCGTTTTGGCAAAAAAGGCAAGTTATTTCCTCGGTATGTCGGACCATATGAGATAGTTGAGCGGGTTGGTAATGTAGCTTATAGATTAGATTTGCCTTTGGATATGAGCTCCATTCATCTAGTGTTCCATGTTTCGATGTTGAGGAAGTTGGTTGGTGACCCTAAGGCAATTGTGCCTTTGGAAGATGTCACGGTTGGAGAAAACTTGACTTATGAAGAAGTACCGGTTGAAATCTTAGATAGGCAAGTAAAATGACTTCACAACAAGGAGGTAGCTTCGGTTAAGGTACTTTGGAGAAACCAACATGTGGAGAGTGCTACATGGGAAGCGGAGTTGGACATAATGGAGCGATACCCCTATCTTTTCCAAACTACTCAAGCCTAAGGTACTAGGTTCTATCCTCTACCGAATTGTTCTAATCCTTTGTTTTCTTGAGTTCATGACATTACATGCATACATGTGCACGAAAATGATTTGAATAATATTTTGACATGAGTTTTAAATAACTTTTGAAATAAATGATGCATTATGTTTTATGTTGAAATGTTTCTTGTCTTTCAAGCCTTGTTCTAGCCTATTCGAGGACAAATGTTCCCAAGAAGGAGATGATGTAACAACCCAAAAATTTCCAAATCTTATGTTACTGTTTTAGGGTTGATTTGAGTTTGTCTTGGTTAGCTTATGAGTTTCCCGTGTCTCTCTTACATGACCGTCTTGGAAGAAATCGTATTGGTTAAGTTTTGGTTGACGTCTTGTTGAAGTATTGACTTTAAATAGCCATATATCTTGATACAGTATGAACTGTGTGGGACACGACCTATCAAATTGAAGCTCTTGGAATTATCTTCCCAACACACTTGGTTTCACTCAATTCGGAGTTCGGATGTGAAAGTTATGGCCTTTACGGTGGGACTGCCTATGCATGGAAAGCATTCTGGAAAAGGAAAGAAAATTATTAGCTAAGGCATGGCCTCACGAAAGGGTCCACGGGCTGTGTGGAGGCTCAAGACCCGTGAGCCTGGTCCGTGTGAGTTCCGGTGAGTAGTCAGGACTCTGGGCCAAGACTCTGAGCCAATTAAGGCTCCACGGACCGGCTTACGGTCTGTGTGAAGCCTCACGACTTGTGAGCCTCGTCTGTGTGAGGTTCCAGTGAGCTACCAAGGATATGTGTCAAGGACCGGAGCCAAGGGAGGCTACACGGACCAACTTACGGTCCGTATGAAGCCTCACGACCCGTGTGCCAAGCCGTGTGTTTGCGTGAGGAGAATTTGGCCAAGTATGGAATTTTCATGGGCAAAGTGTTCCCAAGTGTAGTTCACGGAAGGGTCTCACGGACTATTTGACCTCTCACGGTCCGTGTAGTTAACCGTGTGGGAGACGTTTCAAATTTTTCTATCCGTTTCCAAATTAAATCTCATCATTAAGTGATGCCTCACGGCAAGGCTCACGGACTGTGAGTCACTACACGGTCCGTGTAGTGAACTTCGTCAATGACAGTTTCTAAATTTTTTTTCTAGTTTCATTAATGGTTTAATTATAATTTTTAATTAATCCTAAGGTCATTTTAGCATTTTTAAACCCTCCAAACCCCTGATTTAGCCCTATTCATCTTTATTCAATTCAATTCTCTCAATTTCTCTCAAGACACCATTGAAGGCTAGACTTGGAAAGCAAGAAAAGCTCATTTCTTCTTGTTCTTCTTGATTAATCAAGGTATGTGGGATTGATTCATGGTTCTCCTTTCAACCATGACGACCCAAAATTTCTTTCTTCAATTTTGATGAATTTTGCTCTCTTTGAAATTGGGTCTTTTAATTTATGAATGATTTAATTCAATTGAGTTGTGGGTTGTACTTTAATGTTGATTTTAAGGTGATTTAAATTCAATTATCATGTTTTACATTAGAATTATGAAGATTTGAATATGCACGGTCTCTTGAAAACTTGTTTAGGCATGGGTAATTCAAATTATGATTTAAATTGGGATTTACTCATAGTTTTCAATTAAATTTTATATTATATTGTTGAATTTAGATTGACTCTCTATTGCCCATGCATTCATCTCATCATTTATGACATATGCATACATGGAAGGATTGAAATGATAAAACTCTTGATATGATTTGACTTGATTTTGGTAAGACATGGGATAGGACTAGAATGTGATCACATCTTGTCTTGATATGGCTTTTTGGGCATTTTGGGTGTTTACATCATATTGTTATGTTAGAATGAGCTACTCCTATGCACTAATCTTGGATTTGACACTTTGAACTCTTGTGTTGTTTTTTAGCCTAATTATGGAAAGATTTGAAATACGATTTGACTTTTTAGCCTAGCTTTGCATTGTATGGATTTGAAGAATTGAACCTCTATTTTGGAAGCTTGTATACGTATATGTATTTCCCGTTGGGTGAGACTTAGTACCGAGGGATTGAAGTCAAGGTGGACTATCTCTAAGGGTCCATACTCCTATCCGTCAAACCATGTGCCAACATGGGTTATCTCCCTAGATGGGATTGACTTGTATCCCCCTTTTTTTAGGGTTGACCTAGGATCTACCTGGCAAGTAGTTCAATTCCAAGTAGTATCTCACTTGGTCTCTCATGTTGTCGATGAGGTCACATCCCCGCTATGATATGTAGGTTTGCATTCATGCATCATGGCATTACATGGTATATTGTTACGATATTCTTCCATTGCTATATATGGTTCTTTCTATACGTATATGAGCCCTCGTCATCTAGTTTGGTTCGTAGGTTCATGTTCATGTGCATGGCATACCCGCATACTTAGTGCATTATATGTGCTAACTCATACTCTTTGTCTACATGATCTAACCATGTAGGGACCGGAGGTGACATTCATCCACCATTAGACATCTAGTTGAGATCTTAGACTTGATAATAGTGGTGAGCCCTATACTCCAAGGGCAATAACCACCTTCCTCTATCTTATGTTTTTATTTCATTTTACTTATCTTGTGACTTGAGGGTGAGCTCGGGTTTTGTTGAGGCCCCCGTCTCATTCTTGTAGAGGCATTGTTGGATACTTATCAGATTCTCTTGTACGCCGTACTATGTGTTTATTTGAGATGCTATGATTATCTACATTTTGCTATGGTTATTTATGTTTTAATTATGCTTCTGCTTATGCTAGTATGATTCATTGGATGGAAATGTGCTTATGTGTAAAGTCCCTAACCCTTCTTACCCCCATAGCTTGAGTCATACTTACCCGCCCCTTAGAACGTAATTGCTATGTGCTATGGGATTCATGCTTATCCCATTCTCGGAAATATCCCTATAGCTTGAGTCCAAATCCACGGAATCTCTTAGACTTATGTGTTGTTTATTATGTTACGTGCTTCCGAATCGATGATGTGTGTGATGATGCTAAGATGGTTTGATCGAGGACTCTCGGGTTCTCTTTCACCCTGTCACATCTAGGCCCTACTCTTGGATCGTGACAATATCATACCAAATCTCCCTAAGCCTACGTTACAAGCCAAGAAAGTCCTAGAATGATCCTAGTCCAAACAATCGAAGGTCATGGTCATTAGTTTAGGGGCAAGCCTATGGTATTGAGCACAGTGTTTGAATATTTTCGTGCGTGTGAGAGTTTCTGACAGTCCCATGTATTGAATTTGTTTTGTTACATTGATTAAGAAACAGGACTTCTTTTTTTTAGGGCACTTGATTTACACTGTTGATTTGGGCTATTTCAGTGATTGTTACTTACCTGCGGTTACCTTGGTTGTCATAGTTGTACTTTCATATGTATTGATCTACATTGATTTGTTTGATGACTATCTGATATGCACTAATATGTTAAATTTGGGTATCTAAGATTGATTTTGAGATGAAGTATGCCATTGGATTGAGGTATGTGTGTTGCTATACTGCGCATGTAGATTGAGTCCATCGCTTGAGGACAAGTAACAATTTTAAGTTGAGGGTGTTGGTGTACTGCCAAAATACAACACTTTTGATGCTTAAAACATAGAAATTTATGTGTTCTCAAAGTGATGTTAGTAGGTTTGATGTGTTTTTATGTTTATTTTGCAGAATTACAGGAGTTGGCATGATCTTGGGCAAATTCTGTAGAATTGCAGTTTTTGAGGACTTACGAGGCACTCTACGGGTCGTGGATACTTTCACGAGCCGTAGAGGGATTTCGTGGTTGAGATCCAGTAAAGGACCTATTTTCAGAAGTTGTATCCACGAGAGATCAGACGAGTCATAGAATATTTCACGAATCATGGATTCAGAGTTTGAGGAGTTTAGAAAAGCTATCAGATGAAACCATCTACCGGTCGTAAGTCAAAGGACGGCCTGTAAGAAGGTCTCGTAGACCATCCCGTAGACGTTGTCGACTCAATTTTCCTATTTTGTTTTGAATTTATATTTTAGTTATTATAAATAGGTTTTTAGGGTTTTTTTTAGGAGAGAGGACGTACCAGATAGAGAAAAATAGTAGAGAAACACTTGGAGAACTCTTCTTTTGTGATTTTTACATTGGTTTTATACATTGTGATTTTTTGAAGATTGGGATTTCTTGTTTTTAACTCCATCATTATAAGTGATTAATTATGTTATTTTATATCATGATTTCTTCATCTACAACGATCATGCATAGCTAAATCCACATCTTGGGTTGTGGGAACCATAACAAACTAACAAGGTAAAATCTGGATAATTCGTAATCATTGAAAAGTGTGCATGCATATATTAATTATTTTCTTCATTATGAATGTCTTTTCACAGGTGGCCAACGTTAGAACTTGCTCTTATTCTTATTGACTGGATCAAGGTGGTAAGGAATGGGAAAAGGGGATAGTTGACAGGATTCAAAGTCATCTTTCTTGTCTAAGAAACTGAACTAGATCAAGGGGAGGTTGTACTGGAATAATAGGTAAGGGTTAGTAATGTCACATTGCGAGGATGGATCAAAACACGTAGTGAAATTCGCCTCTCGCCTGGATCAAAGGGTTTGGTGAACTTAACTTACTGTTCTGCATGCTACACACTGGAAAAGGTTATGATTATTTGGATATACCAAGTTAGGGAATCATGGGGAACACAATACCCTAGTTACTTCTTTTACTGATTTCACAACACACACTTCTAGTTTAGGATTACTTGTTGCAATTTCAACCCCCCCTCTTTCGAGAAGATAAGTAGATTAATTCAACGCAAATTGCTCGTAATTACTCTAAGTCTGACCATATTCTTTGTGGGTTCGACCTTAACCTCTGTTAGGTACTGTACCTTGACAACGACCGTTTATCCTCTAAATTGAGGTGTAGTTTGGGCGTGATCACTTAGTACATTCAAAGTACTAACACATATTTTATTTTTCCTACATTGTATCATAAGGTAGGGTCAGCCGTTCCTTCTCACTCTACACGTGGCTAGATTTGGACTCCTATTCAAGTGATTTGGTGAATCCTCATGGTTTGAGGACACCCATTTTATATTCTTGTTATGTTTAGACCATTTCACTTCATATATTAAGGGTGAGCTAGGGCTTATCCTATGCCCCTGCCTATGAGATTAGAGTTTAGACGTTGATGTGTAAGTCCGTTTATTCGAGCATGCTACTCTGGTTCCATTCTATTGATAGATTCTACCTTTGAAACTTTACTTTTGTGTCTCTTTATCTCATTGTCAATTCTTTATACCTTATGTATGTGATGAATGCTAAGGGCTTGGTTGGAATCCTTTGGGGCTCTAACCGCCCGTGTCACGTCTAGGTACTAGCTTGGATCGTGATAAACTTGGTATCAAAATATAAGATTTAAAATTCATTGGATGTCTAACATGTCGTGTTGAGTAGTCTTATTCATGGATGTGAAGCATGCCACATCTTTTAATAGGAGGTTATGAGGTGTTTTAGGAAATCTTCACTTCTTTCATGATCTATGTTGTGCAATAGAGTGTACTCTAATTAAGGAGATGGCTGAAGTTTATTGTGACTCAGCAGTTGATGTCACATCCCTACCTTGTTCAATAACTCTTTAAGACTTGGAGACAGGTTACTGGGCATGTCAACAAGAAAATGAAAAATGTGCTTATTTTCCATTAATAGGATGGTACATTATGTTTGATGTCTCTATTTCTAGCACATAAGAAGGTCTCTCAAGAGAAGTTGAATGCATAACAGATTCAAGAAGAAACACAAGAAACTTGACATTGCTGAAAGCAAGACACCATCATCCAATTGATCACATAACCAATCAAGAAAAATCTCTTATATAATGAAGATGTTGATTCTTTTTTTTTTTTTTTTTTTTTTTTTACAAAGTTTACGCTATATGAGCTCAAACCAACGGTGGTGCCAACAAGTACTGTCTAAGAAACATCAAATACTAGATATGTAGTTGGTGCCTTCTCTAAGTTTAGCAATTTCTTCAATGATAAGGAGCTCTGGTAGAGTATTTACTCTAAGGAGTTGTAGAATGTATGTATACTAGTTTCTCGATACGTGCATTCACATGTATATTAAACTGTGTATATGTAATATATCTAAGATTAATCAATAGTCGCATCATAATATTCCTTTGCAATACAAAGAATAATTTTAAAATAATTTGTGAAAGTCCTCATAAAGGTCCTTGCAGAAAAATTTGATGCACGATTAAATTTGATCATGAACAAACACAAGTGTACCTCAAATTTTGCTAAACTTCGAATCACTCGACATCTAAAAATCACACTTCAGTTTTCTAAGAAGTGTAAAAAACTTGAAAATTTTGTAATTTAAAGGTAATCTCTCAATTTATGGCCAACAAAAAGATAGTATGAACAAGTGTTTATTATGTTTTATCAAAAAATCACAATCCTTCAAAAAAAATCAAAATCCTTCGAAAAAATTGCAACTCATCGGAAAAGTAACTAATCCTTTAAAAATAATGCAACCCTTCAAAGTGAAAAAATATTTGTTCTTAATGTAAATAAAAAATACTTACAAATATGAACTTCGAAAATATAAGTTAGAGGTGTTTTTAGTTGGGAGTGTTACCGTAATTTAACATTCAAGTTAAGGAGTTAATGATTTTAAGGTAGTATATATATCTATAAATACATTACTTTAAAAGAACTCCAAAGACTGAAAAGTAAATTATGTAAATGCCTCAAACTTTAAATAAAGCCCTAATTAAAAACCCCACACGCTGTAAACTCCTTCACAATCCTTCACAATCCACGTGAAAGGTCGCCACTCTCAAATCCTAAAGTCACTACTCCCAAATCCTTCAAACAAGACAGTCGTGAATGGTCACCACAGATGCAATTCCAAGATTTTCTCTATTTATATCAACCTGTTGTAGACCGTCGCCTCCCATTACAAATCCAACTTCTGCATAAAACACATAGGTATGCCCTGTTTCATCTTCTTATACTAATGTACTGTCTTCATTACTCGAGCTTTCCTCTGCATTGTGTTATTTTGTTTACCTTTTTGCCTTGATCTCCCAATCCAACATTGTTCATCCTACTGAAAAGCAAACTAAAAATATTTGAATAGGCATTGGCGACAATTCACGCCATCGTTAACAGGTTGTAAGTTCTAACACTGCCCTTCATACTCACTACTATATTTGCCCATTGTTATTTAATTCTTCTTTATACATTGATTTTTTTGGCCACCATCCTCCTGGAAACACACTCCAATATTGGAATAGGCATTGACGATATTTCATGCCACCATTAATAGTTGTAAGTTACATCCTCTTTGTTTAATGCTCACGTGTATGGACAAATTACATATATTACCACGCCCATATTACATCCAATTAACATATATGGTCCTTCTGTTGCAAGAACATGATTAATTACAATTGAACCCGCAAGCGTTTTCCCCCTCCTACATCCGCACATTACTAACCCCTTTAATCGTTGTGTCATATCCTTCAATACTCACAAGTCGTCACTTCCAGAACACCCAATCTATTCCTATTTCTACCTTTATGAGGCTAATTTTCATTATTACACATTACGATTTCAACTAAAAGACTTTGAATAATAGGTTTCATGGTGAAATAGAATTGTTGATTGATATATACGTTTACCCCTTCCAAACATGTGGTATTGTTATGTTTTTCCTTTCAATGCTATACATTATAAGCCTTTAAGTTGAGTGTTTCTTATATTTATGTGTGGAGACAATTTGCGTTTACTCTTTAAATAGAGGAAGATTAGTTAAAACACACAAAAATATTAGTAGATTACTCGCATGGCTTCAATCACCCTAAATTTGGCTAACATTAATAATTATTGTTGATTGAAAGTTAAAGTATTTGGAATAAAAAGTTACAACGATAGCTAGTCATTGAGATTTTGAACAACCAAGATCGTTGGAATAAAAAGTTACAAACGATAGCTAGTCATTGAGATTTTGAACCAAGATTCCATTGGCTTGAAAAAATATCCAACTAAACGTTCAAAGGTACTATAAGGTTATTGCATAACTCTTCTTTAACTTTTCACTTGCAGAAGTTCACTGATGGATAGGATATATCTCAACAATGCACAGCTACACATACAAGACAATTGTCCAGGTACATATTGCAACAATCTTAAACAATTAAACAACTTTGTGATTACTTAACAACTTTGTGATTATTTATAACCTGTAATTTCGCGCCCCTATTTTGGAACAGTCATTAGACTCCCTAAGATGCCCGCCTATTCAATGCAAGCAGAACTAGCCCAAAAGAAGATTCAATTTCTGGTTAACTAGAGTTTATACTGCAACAGTGCTTGATCCAGCATACAAATAATGAACGCATATCAATTTATTTAGTGAGATCTACTATGTAATAGTGAGTAAGCCATTTGAATTACAATAATCACCCACTTAATGGTGTTACATATGTACGTCATTTATCCATCGTCTTCCAATTTAATTATAACAACAATAAAGGACATCAAAATTAAATCAACACTGTCCAATTTAACGCTTTTTGGGTTGTACAAACTAAACACAAAGGGAATCCAAAGAAATTACAATCATGTCGAGCAAATACAACTTTAAAAAATTAGTAACAAAAATCATGTGTTCATAATGTTGCATAACGACTAAAAAATAAGCCACTGAACTAGGCCACACATTGTGAGGCCCTATACAATTCCTCTTTATGGTTGAGAGGCCCACAATGTATTTTATCAACTTCGCGTACAACAAATAATATAACTAAAACTACTCTGAAAACTATGAGATATTGTTAAGAAACTCATGCACCATCATAATACTATCAACTTCACAATTTTCAGAGTTTCAGCAATTATTATTTCTTAAGAGTCTATTGGCGTAACAAAATTGCACAATCATCTCTTCAAAATTTTAGAGACAAGATGACCATCACCACACAGCTTCCGAACATAGTGAAACTATCGTGTTGTCTTAGTAATTCAATATTATGATACAATGACTTGAAACTACTCAAAGGTAACATGTATTTCAAAACATCGTAAAGACGAGTCTCAAATGTTGATTCGAGCTAAATAACCTAATAACATATTCTATAAATCTATAGCCCCAAGTTGTATATGGATACATTTGCACTGTTAAATTAGGTAAAAGGGAGTGAAAACAATTTGAGTGATATATTGTGACAAAATATAGTGTGGATCATGATTTCCCAGTTGTATGAATCACAAGACGAGGCAACCACGTGCATTTGCACGGTGAATCTAGTGTGTGTGTTTATATGGTGTTGCACCCTGTACAAGCTGCTGCAACATTTGAGTGGAGAAGGCAACGAAAAAGTTCATGACCTGCTGCAAAGCACAAGTTTTTAACAATTTACGTCACAATGAATAACGTTCCTCAAACTACGGTGTCACGGCTTAGCCAAGGTTACAAACATTTTATGATCTAGGTTACAAGAACAGATATGAACAGAGCCCGAATCACACGATCACTCATCTGAAATATAATAAAGTTCATCTTCTGTTCCTAGCCAGGACCCTCTATCGCAGTTCCCATTCTCTGTCAAAAGTGACCCATGATGCAATAATTCCTGGTGGGGGCTGTCCATCACAGGTTCTCCTTGCTTTCTCTTCAAACCTGTCAGTGAGATGCCAATTCCACCCTATTTATATACCACTAAAGTTGGAGATACTCTTGAGCGATTCCTCCTCCAATTCAGCAAGCTGACGGCAGAATGTCTCAACAGTGTGTGCCTCTTCTCTGAATGTAATTCTAAATTCCCTCCACTGATATTCACGATAACCATCACTCCTTATTGGACCTAAAACTTTTCCCAGCACATCAAATCCTTTCCTATCTATAGAAAGCAGACATGCGTCCTTCACATAAAACCAGGGATCAGTTCTCTTCTGCATATCAGCTAGTAGTTTATATAGTGACTGAATGATTATGCAAATCAGTAGGCCGAGGTCAACATTAGTTGATGTTTGGTGTGGGTTTATGGCTTATGTCTGTCACAATATAGTAACTAGCACGATCACACCAATGATATGCTCTGACAATTATAAGTTACACGTAAAATTTAATGTAAGGATCCCACCTTGAAAAATGAAAATAAAGGCAGTGAACATGTGCAAGAATTTACCAGGTTATATACAGTTGCAATGACCCTAAATCTAGTGTAGCGGCTAAATTAATCTTGGAACTTCCAAATGAATGTAGAAGTAAATCACCTAATAGATATTTAGCATGAGAACTCAGAGAAGACATACATTTTACCAAAGCTTTCAGAGACTACCAGAAATCACCTTTGCGTTCTTATTCAAGTATGTGATGCAGAAGAGAATTAGAGCCCTACGCCTTGCCTCATTTTGATTGATTCCATCAATCAAGCTCATGGAATGTGATGCTATAAAACACATCCATTTAGAGAATACAGCTCATCAATAAGGAGAACACATTGGTCTTCTAAATAATCAGATATGCAAACATCAACAGTTCAGTTCTAGAACTCTTACACAAAGGATCAGGTTTTGTTGCATGGACTTCCTCTAGATCTACTTCATGAGTCCCTCCATTGCTGTCAAAATACATGCATGAACTGTGGAATAGATAATTTTCATGTCAAGACGTATCTAACAGTTCTCAGATATATTAAATTGTCCCATCCAACTGATTTTATGTCATGCATTTTTTTATATTCATTAATCATGATGTCCGGACCAACATGTGGGCACCTTGACTAATTCTATGGGATACCTGTCACCTCCCATTAGCAACTAGTACCAGGTAACTCCGTCCACTAAAGCTAGGACAAATAAGACGAAATCACCTAGTGTTTTTATGTAAGTTGCTCTGACTCTCCAAAAATATTGCCGCAACAGTGTCGGACCCTTCAAAAAATACACTATTTTTGAGGATCCAACACATACCCATCAACATTTTTTAAGAGTCCGATCAACATAAGTTTTTATCTCCGTTGGGTTTGAACCTAAGACCTCATGGTTATAACCACTTTATTGACCATTAAGTCACACCCTTGGGTGCTTTTATGTTAATACATTTTCCAGACTGCAATACTCCAAAGATTGTTTCGATAAGCAAGGATAGCCTACTGAGGGCCCTCCACCTCCAACCATAAGGTTGTGTATCACCACTTAGTCTCCCAATGGTTTACATAGTAGTTATTATGCAGTTTCTCATCCCAAATAGTAGTTATTTCTTTGTAGTAGTTTGTAGTTTTGTCATTCTGATAATGTTAGGAAGTCATGTCCTAGTTTCTGGGGGTAGTTATCTTATCAATATTGTATTTAACTCTATGCTTAATCCCATGAAATCTAAGGAAAAAAGGATTTCAGGTTTTGAGTAATTTAACTTGAGGGCTTGCAAGTTCTCTTAACAAACCCACGGTGATACCCCAAAAGTTGAAAAGTTGGAATAAGGAAGAAAAGTTGGAGAAACAATTTCAGGCATAGTGACCACAAGCCCAATCTACGGGTTGTAGATGTGCCTACGAGCCGTAGATGGGTTTCGTAGATGGCCCATAAGACTTGGAGAAAATTTTCTGGAAAATGGCTTAGTCCACGAGCAAGGCCTACAAGCCGTTGAAGGAAATACGATCCGTAGAAACATGTAGTACAAGGGATCCGGAATGGAGTCTCAGTACCCTTTGTACGACCCAATAGGACAGGCATACTTGTGTTTACGGGCCATAGAAAGCAGCTCATAGAAGGCCCCAACACTTGGAAATTTAGACTTAAGGATCACTTCCATGAGCACAGGTTTATGGGTCGTCAAAGGTTCCACATGTCGTAGTTTTGGGTCGTCGTTTGGTCCAGTGTTCAGGGATTTCAGGACTTGATCTACATGGGGTTTTTCTACGGGCCATAGAAGATAGGACGAACCCGTAGAAGTGGTTCGTACTTGAGATTCAAAGAAGGACATTTTGGGCCCAAGTTCTATGGATCAATGTGTATGATCGTAGAAGGGTTTACGACCCATAGACCAGGTCCATAGTCCTTGTCCGACAATTTTTCATTAAGGGTATTTTTGTTTTTTCCTATCCTCCTAACCCCTAAACTATGTCGTTTTGGCCCTATAAATCATCCTATAACATTGTTTTACTACAATTTCACATCATTCCCAAATTTCTCACCTAAAATCCTAAATTCTCTCAAAGTTCATTTTCTTCAAGGGATCTCCTCAAGAGCAAGCTAGAGTTCTTCAAGTTCACCATTAATTTTCCAAATTTCTTCTAGGAATCCTATCAAGGTATGTGGGTATTCATTCATAGAGCCCAACAAATTCTCAATTTTTTCTACCAAATTCAAGTATGAACTTCATGGGTTTTCATGATTTCTCTTCCAATTGCATGAATTATGTTTTATACCATGATTATTAATCTAATTACATAAAAATTGTTATTAATTATATTATTTCAAGGATTTCCATGCAAATTCTTAGGATTCATGAAATTCAATATGGGTTCTTCTTAATTTTGTTCCAATATTGAAGTTGTTCTATTTGACTATGCTTGTTTTCATTCCATGGTTTTTATGTTGATTACATGTGAATCTATGCTCTTAGTTTTCACTACAAGTCATGACTATGAATTGACAAGTCTTTCAAGCAAACTTATGAAAAAGGTGACCTAAGACCCAATGATACTTTGTATGGAGGTACGATTCGTAATGATGAAAGGCCTACACTCTTATATGAATCACATGAAATGACCCATTCTATGAACAAGTTTTATGAATTAGATTGGTAGCTATGGATTGCTTTTCCACATGTAAGCTGCATGATTTATACAAGTATGAACTAAGAGTTATGAAAAGTATTCTGTGGGATTGTGATTTAGCCCCGGGTGGACTTTGAGGTGGAGACTCGAGCGAAGGGATCCGTAGTAGCAATCTCTAGTCCCATAACAACATGCCACTGTAGGGTTATTGCCAATATGGCCTACCTAGTGGATCCACATACAACACATGTTCATGACACCCGCTTAGCGGTATAGAGTCTACCTTAACAAGTAGATTCCCTTTTTTATGTTGTATGGGGAGACATCGGGATTCCATATAATAGCTCATATGGTCTTATTGTTGGTTATGGTTGCTATTCCACATATGTTATGACTTCTTATGACTCATGTTTTGATCATTTATGACATGTCCTCTTGTGACCTCCAAGATGATTTTATTATGCATTGACCATCATATTTTACTTATGCTTTAATAACTCATCTAGTATGCTACTTACAATGGTCACTTACATACCATGATTTATGATTTACTGCATTGCTCACATACTTAGTACATTCAAATTACTAACACATACTTTTCTTGCCTACTATGTTATAATGTATGGGTTGACGAGCATCTTCATCCTCTGCGCAGTTAGAGCTTTATCTCAAGTTGAAGTTGGTGAGTCCTCATGATCGGGGGAGATGCTTATGACTCTTTTTTCTATGAGTTGTTCTTCTTTCAGTTTATTTTAGACTTTGAGCTGCTAGGGCTTGTTCTAGTAGCTCTCATGAGTTTTAGAGGCTTTAGATTTATTGTGATCTCTTCTACAAATCTTATAGTTCTTACTTACCTTATGTATGCTTGTTACTAGGCTTGGTTGGGGTTTCCTCGGGAATCCTAATCGTCGTATCACACTGTCACGACCCGACCTTACAGGTCATGATAGCGCCTACCTTACCCCCGATAGGCAAGCCTAATCCTGTCCCAGAACAGCTATCACTTGGCTTTTGACATACGTCACCTGGTTTAGTAGTTGGGTTGCTTGAATCTCCAGACAATTATCACTTGGTTTTTTAAAGTGTTTACAGTGTATAGTCTAGTCATTCTTACAACATTTACTATATTTCACTCAGTCAACTGATGATGACTATCGGGTACCTTATATAGGTTCACCCCTACTTTTCTGCATTTGTTCATGGTGCAGGCCCAAGCACGAGCCACCGTTACTGACTTCGACCTGTCATTGTCGTTCCAAGAGACTTTTGGTGAGCATCAGGCGGCCTTTGGGATCTTCTACAGTCTCCTTTTGTCAAGTTGGTTGTCTTTGTATCAAGACACTAGCCTATGTATATAGTTTTGCTTATATTCATATGTGCATTATTCAGGGTCTGTATATTTTTGTTTTGATCTATAATAGCTTTGTACAGTTGAATTCCAGGTTCTAGGATAGGCGATCCTTGGATTGTATTGTTGTTGTGTAGCTATAGTCATACATCAGTTGCTAGACAGGTCACCTTGGTTGTTGGGTTGGCTTGCCTATAGATGAGACATGACAGGCGCCATCATGACTTGTAGTGTCGAGTCATGACAAACACCTAGGTCCTAGCTTGGGTCGTGACACAAACACCATAAGTCGTAGAAAGAAAACATCTTATTTCATCTTGCAGCGTCCCTATAACTAGATCCATATCAAGGATCATAACAACTTGGTAATAGTGTCGGGACTTATGGGAGACCAAATTCAACATCAATGGCACAATTGGTGAACTTGTTCCAAGAAGAACATACAACCAATTTAGCCAAAAGTAGGAAGCAATAAATATTGGATTTAATGCACTTACAAAGGATTTAGCAAATCCAAAAGTCGATTTTGAATCAAATGAACATACCAATCAAAATCGTCGTTGGAAGGGTAAAGTTGGAGTGGCAGGCTAAGTTGTTCGGACTCAGGTGCATGTATCTGAGACGGGTGCGAATTCTAAATTTTAAGATTCGGAGGTGCAAATCCGAGTGGGAATACGGTGGGGATTCAGCTAAAAAAAATTCAACATTATAAAAATAGAGTTATAAAGATATTCTAAATTTGAGAGATATTCTATAAAATATTGTTTATTAAATATGGAGATATGTGTAAGGAGGATACGGAGTTCTACCTAAAAATAGAAACAAAATGAAACAATTCTTATAAGATTGCCTATTTATGTTTATCCCCAAAAAGTCATTACAAGTGTTTGGGCCCAAATATTGAAATAATTTTAATTGCAACATGCAACCCATAAAGGGTAAACAAGATATTTTAGAAAAACTCTACAAACTCTAATTTTATATTATTTCATCCCATTCCTACTCCCTCTCTATCAAAATGCTAAGCTGCAACCCCTCTCCTCTCTTCTCTCCTCTTTTCTCCTCCAAACGATAAAGGAACAAGAACACCAACCCTAGAACCTCCAAAAGTGTAGTTTTTGACTTTGGTCAAAGTATCTTAATAGGATTGACCAAATCCAACATGCACCCCGCATCCGCATCAGTGTTGCATCGAGACGGGTTCAGTGGCAAAAATGAAGAGTCAGTGCAACATAGGTGGCAGAAGGGACGGGCTCAGAAGCGGGAAGCTACATCATACCTCAACATACAAAGTTGGATTTCCCAAGATTTAATGGCCAGAGGACCTTTTGAGATGGTTGAACAGATATGCACTCTTCTTTCAACACAAGACATGCTTCTTTTCATTTGGAGAGGAATGCACAACTTTGGTTTCTTCAACTAGATATAGATATATGCCCCAACCGTCTGGGGATGAATTCAAACGTCATTGACTTTCATTTTGGGCCAACAATCAAAAGTCAAAAGTTGGGCGAATTGGCTAAATTTCGCCAAATAAGATTGTGGCAGATTACAAAGAAAAGTTTGGTCAGTTAGTTTTGCGAGTTATATAGAAATTGAGGTTGAATTGCATAATCATCCAAATTAGCTACGATAATGAGTTTATCCCCGCTTTATGAATGCAAGGACCAACCCATTTGTTCGCAATTGTCAGATGCTTGCAGATCAAAGACATCAGATTTCTCAGCTTGACAATATGCCATATTTGTGAAAAACTAACCAGATCTGAAATGGAGGAAAAGTGACAAAGGACTTTGTTTTAACTGTGATGAGCCATTCACCCAAGGTCATCTATGCAAGAAATTACTAGCGATTGGCTCTATAGAAAATGAGGAAGAATTTGCTCAAAAGAGAGAAGAACTAATACTTTCAATACTTAGCACTTGAGGACAAATGTGATTTGAAGGAGGGGAATAATGTTATTACTCAGCTCCCAAAGATTTACAGTAGTATTTATTTGCAGTAGCTATATCTTTGTAGTAGTTATTTGTAATTTCTCATTTCAAATGATAGTTATTTCTTTATAGTAATTTGCAGTTTCTCATTCTAGTAAATGTTAGGAACTCATGTTTACCCACTGAAATCTAAGCAAAAAGTTATTTTAGTTTGAGCATTTTAACTCAAGAGATTGTTGGTTCTATGATGAACCAACACTATAGGTCGTAGAAAGAAACATCTAATTTCATCTTGCAGCATCCCATAACTAGACCCATATCAGGGGACCATCACATTGTGGTTGAGTCACCAACAGAACCAAGAAAAGAAGATGGCAGTTGGGCTCCTCACATTAGGAGAGGGATCGGTGGGTGAGTTTACCATACAAAGTTCTAAAAATTGTTTGCACACTTTATACTGGATAAAATGCAATTAGTGGTTTCCAAGAATCTAAAGCAAAAAAGTAATTAGACCAGATCCATTCCTATTTATCTACCATTGAAAAATTAATGTGTTAATTCACTCCACAATTGTCAAACACAATTAAATTGCATCACAGGCACAGGTAAGTAGGGAGTAATCTAAAAAGGAAGATACCACCTATAAACGTACTTCTAGAGATCCATTCCTACAGATCTAAAGGTCATAAACTATTAACTATAAATACTATAAAAGGTTCACAATATTGTGAACATAGCTAGTACCTAGAAGGATAAGAATATACATGAACATTCACAATAATTATCAATAAAACATAGTTCTAGATAGTGTTATCATAGGTGTGCTTGACGCACACTTAAGCCTTGAAGCGACGCACAAACCATGTTGATCACTTCACCTCACTTTATGGGTGGTTTAGTGTCGTCAAGTCAATAAGACATACTTTTCCTTGCCAATGAGTGTAATCTTGAAGAGGCAACACTAAATAATTGATATTTTACTTTATCGTAAAAAAATCAATTTTTTTGTCCATATATTTATAATCTTCTTACTATAATTATTAGTCTTGTACTACAACTACGTATTTGTATTTTTCCTCCATTGACATCTTCTTCATTAAAGTCCACGCTTTATTTGTGCTTTGCCTTTAAAGCCTCAATGGGCCTTCGAGTTTTTTCGCTTTTCGGCTTTGATAACACTGTCCAATGGAGGTGTCTAGAAGTGAAAGGTGTTCCAATGGTGTATATTAGGTTGATAAAGGACATGCATGACAGAGCCAAAAACTAAGGTAAGAACGGTGGGAGGAGACTCCGCGTATTCTCTTGTTAAGATGGGACTTCATCAAGAATATGTGCTAAGCCCTTTTCTTTTTCCTTAGTGATGGATGAACTGACATGGTCTATTCAGAAGGAAGTTTCATGGTGTATGCTATTTGTGATTGATATAGTACAAATTGATGAGACTCAAGATAAAGCTAATGATAGGTTGGAGGTTTGAGACATAATCTGGAGTCTAAAGAGTTCAAATTGAACAGGACCAAAACAGAATACTTGAAGTGTAAATTCAGTGTTGCAAGGGATGAAGTGGACATCGAAGTGAGGCATGCCACTCAATCTATTCCCAAGATAGAAAGCTTTAAATATCTTTGGGTCCATCATCCAAAGCATTGGTGATATTGATGATGATGTAACACATCGCATCGAGGCAACAGGGATGAAATGGAGGCTTACCTTTAGAGTATTGTGTGATAAGAAGATACCACCTAAACTTAAAGGAAGTTTTACGGGATGGAGGTTAGACCGTCTTTGCTATTTGGGACGGAGTATTGGGCAGTCAAAAACTCACATGTTTAGAAGATGCAGGTTGCGAAGATGAGGATGTTGAAACAGATGTGTGGACATACCAAGGGTGATAAGATTAGGAATGAGATCATTCGAAAGAATTAGGAGCGGCCTCTGTGGTAGACAAGATGAGAGAACGGAGACTACAATGGTTTGGGAATGTGCAGAGGAGAAGTGTTGATGCTCCTATTAGGAGGTGCGAGAGGCTGGATTTAGGGGTTACACAAAGGGTTATCAAAAAAGTATTGGGGGGGGGGGGGGGGGGGGGATTAAAAAAA
>JBCEWC010005732.1:0-24362 GCA_038996855.1 Solanum aculeatissimum | reverse complement strand
GCTAGAGGTGGCCCCTGTGGCTGATAAGATGAGGGAAGCGAGACTGCAATGGTTTGGACATGTGCAGAGAAGAAGTACTGATGCTCCTGTTAGGAGGTGCGAGAGGGTGGATTTAGGAGTTACATGGAGGAGTAGAGGTAGACCGAATAAGTATTGGGGAAGGTGATCAGACAAGATAAGGCGAAACTTGATCTCATCGAGGACATGGCCTTAGATAGAAAGGAGTGGAGGTCGCGAATTAGAGTAGCAGGCTAATAGGTTGGTAGGATTAGGTTGATGTCTAGCCTTGGGGTATAGTAGGGTAGTAAGATTAGTCGTGTTTTTATATTCTGTTTTGTCATTATTCGTCATATGTATGTTGATTTTTATCGTATTTACACACTATCATGTGCTTTCCGTTATTAGTTGTTCTTCCTGTTTTCTTTTCTTTTCCTTTCCCTTCTTTTCATATCTAGTTTATTCTGCTTATGGGTTTTTGAGATGAGGGTTCCCAAGAAACAACCTCTCTACCTTGTGAGGTAGTGGTAAGGTTTGCGTACATTCTACCCTCCCTAGACCCCACTTGTTGGATTCCACTGGGTATGTTGTCGTTTATTTCTAAAGTATTTTGCTCTTTTTTTTGTCCCCTGCACTGGCCATTCTCCTATTTTGTATCTGCATCAAACATTTCATTTGATATATATTTTTCTTTTGGACAGGATATTGAAGCTACAATTCATTGTGCAGAATGGCTTTCCATGGTGGGTGGTTCCAGCACAGGAGACCTGAGAATCAGGTACTACCATTGACATGTTTATTGAATAGATCCCAGTGTTTGATTTTGCTGCAGTGATTTTTCTCTTGGAAAAGGTCTTTTCTTTCAAAGTGGCACATGTTAGAGTACTAAAGTGAGTCCATGCCCCCATTTTCTGTATAAATTTGCTCTGTGTTGAATAATTTAGAGTATGTTAGAGTACTAAAGCGAGTCCATGCCCCCATTTTCTGTATAAATTTGCTCTGTATTGAATAATTTAGAGTATGTTATGTACTTTCATGAATTATTACCCTGGTTATTACAATTTTCAATCAGTTAAAATGAAGATGAATGGAAATTTTGGATTTTGGTATTGCACTTTTTAAAGATTATGTTAGATAGTTAATGTAAATAGTTATACTTCGTATTGGTATTCACTAGGAAAACATGATTATGTACTTTGTAAAGTGTGGATCTAAAAATGACTTAGCATAAGTCAGTTGTCTTCATGTGCCTTTTCTTTCGCATGATAATAGAGTTTTGGTGAAAAGTTCCTCACTTTGCTGAAACCAGCAACATATGGGAGAGGAAAAGATAAGTCACGTTGTATATTTCTGGAGACTTTCAGACCCACTTGTTTCATGAGTGTTGTGTGGAACACCACTATTGGAAATGTACTTTTGGACTCATTACCCTGCTTATTCCATCACAAAATTGTTAACCAATTGTCTCCTTCAACTCACACAAGCTAAAATGCATTAGGTCTTCAGGATCTTGATACACTATTTGAGGATGACAACTTGGATCTGTAGACTTTTTTGGACTTTTTTCAGAGTGTTTGTCCTGTCTATGATAGTGATTATTGGACTTTATTTAGCTTAGGCTGTTATTTAATCAGGTAAAACCTAACCTGTCTGGAGATATTTTTCCTCTGAAGCACCATTTTAATTTTTCCTGTGCTTTGTATGGTAAGTTGTCTACGAAGACAACATCTTTTGTTTCTATCCAAAGGCAAATTTGGGGTTCTCATTAGTTTTCAATTTTGCTTACATTAATTCCAAGACGCGAAGAGTCACTGCCCATTTTCAAAAGAAGGCTGTTGGGAAGCTTACTGGATTTTGCTGCACGGGAGTTGCAAGTTCAGGTAACCTTGTTCCTCAAGCTCTGGTCTCTGTGATGAAAGCTGAAGAAGTGACTTCATAATTCTTTTTGCTTTATTTACTTTTCTGCTAATGACTTTTATGTCCAGTATGATATCAGAAAGACCTGCTCCAGTGTTTTTTTGGTCAAATTAAATTTTGGGCCTAACTCACACCCCAAAAGCTAGCTCAAAGGAGGAGGATTGTCCAAACCTTATCAAGAGTCTAGGAATCTCATCCCGTACCAATGTGAGATTCTTTCCACTCATCACCTCCTCATGCCCAAATCTGAACATTATTTATCCAGGATTCCACTGTCCAGTGATGCATGCCTCTTCATGGATTGGAGTAGTTCATCCCACAACTGTCTGGCCCCCTGGGCCCCACATCAAATTGGGTCTGGCTCTGATACCATTTAAAGGGGTTAAGTTCACAAATGACCCTCACAAAGACCGGTGTTGATATTTTGTCTCCCGTAAAAAAAGTCTTTCATTTATTTAATGAAAGTTTCTTGGACCAAATAGCCCTTCAAACCTAAATTAATAAAGGAAACTTGTATTTTGATAACTAAATGGAACTAATAAAGTTAATCTTTCTTTCTTTTTTTTCCTTTTCTCTCTCTCTCTTTTTTCTTTCTTGTTCTTTTGTCCTTTTCCTTCTTTTGTTTTACTTTTCCTTCTATTTCTCTCTTTCCTTCATTATTTCTTTCTTTTCTTACCTTTTTTTCCTTTTTTGTGCATATCTTTAGTTTTTCTTTCTTTTATTTTGTTGTTTTTTAATTATGGAACTAAGAAAATGATCTATTTTATACATTTTGTACTTCTTTTAAATAAAATGATCCCTAGATTCAAGTGCCAAGGTTCAAGACAATTTTTTTCATATTTACTATTTTAAATTAAATTTAATGTATGTATTATTTGAAATTTCACGAGACACTATAAATCTTGCTTAGAGGCAATACTTAGTCCAAAAACTTGCAAAGAATGAGTTACGTCCTGTAATGACCTGACCTAGGGCCTAGTTGTCACACGCGAATGGGACACCCGGAGGTACCTCACCTAAGCCATCTTAATATCTTAAGCGGTCATAGGCATAAAAACTCATGAATTTGCGAAAAAATAAGGGGATAGGGTCTATGGGGCATCACATGACAATGAAACAACATTAAAAACATTCATATTGCCCAATAAGTACACTGGCTAGACCATAGATGGATGGAACCAGTATCGTTCAGTTTCCATCAAATTGAAAAGACTCCATACATAAACAACATGGAATGTAAAAGCCTCAAAAGGTCGACATATACATTAATGTCTGAAATACATAGCATGAATGAAAATTGGTAGAGACCCGAACTAAGGGCTCACCACAAAACACTAGTCTTGAACGTCGAAGAACTAGCCACGAGCTGGTGGAGGAGTACCTGGCCCTACATGGTTAAATCATGCAGGCAAAATATGCATTAGTATTTTTGGAATGTACTATGTATGTGAGATGCAAATGCAAACATGAAAGTGTAATGACATCATTCATTAGTAAAGACGTACATGCATGGAACGATAAATGAAACTTTAGTATGAACTTAAGCATGCACAAGGAATAATGTATCAAAATGAGTAAAAGACATGCATAAAGAACACATGTGATGGAACCATGTCATAGAATCATAAACTTTGTGGAAGTGGGACCATAACCGACATATAAGACCATGTGAGCTACTACATGGAATCCAACATAACCCCTTACGTTGGCAAGGGGAGACCACTTGTCGGGTGGAACTCTGTCACTTCGCATGCATCATCATATATCATAAATGACCTACGTGGATCCACTAGCCTAGCCTACAATGGCTCCTATGGTGGCACATAGTTAATGGGCAAAGGGTTGCCTCTAGGGTTCCTTTACCGAACCCCACCACGATGCCTCATTTAGTGCTAAGTCATCCCACAGAATCTTTAAAACATAAACTTTGTCAATTTATGACACTTAGAATCATAAGTAGCAATCTTAAGAGTAGCTAGAACTTAAGTACCACCAAGTGAGAATTGTCCTTTCATCTTGGGGACTATCTTAAACATCTTTTAGGGCATCTTGAACATGCTTATATCTTTGACAAGTCATAACTTGGAAACCTTTCTTTTATGCCCTAATCTTCATCATATATCATGTAAAACTTGACTTTAAACTTAGTGGGCTTATTCATAAGTTAAAACATTCATTAAAACATGTGATTCATGCATGATCATGGAAAACTATGCTTATTCAAACATGTAAAATAACCCACACTTCATTACTTAAACCCACATCATTAACTTGAAACACATGACAATACTTAATATAACATCATAGGATAACATTAAAAACATGTAGTATCGTAAAACATCATGAAATCATCATTAGCATGCAATGTAGTATCATGGAACTTAAAGGAAAGGTAAAAAAACATTATGTAGGACTTTGTGGGTGAAAGGAGACCCACAAATCAAACTCACATACCTTTGGTGAAACCTAGGAAGAAGGAGCTTGCTGTTAATGGAAGAATCCCTTTGAAACCCTAGCCTCCTTAGCTTGTTTTTGTCTTCTAGGGAGTATATGCTGCCTTAGGAAATTTGATAAGTGGAAGAATAAAGGAATGGAGGAATCCTTAGGGTTTAGGATTTGATTTAAGGCTCTTAGAGTCCCAAAAACGTGATGGTTTTGGCTTAGGAATGAAGGAAAGGATGAAATTGCCCTTCATTAAAACTGCCGGATCCATTACACGAGATCCCGATTACGAGTCGTGGATGGAACCACGGACCATAGTCTTGCTCGTCTTGTTCTCCATTTCCAATCTTCAGAAACTGTTGCCAAACCCTAACCATGAAACCTCTTCCTATGGGCCGTCCTTCAATGTACGAGCCGTGATTGGACTCGTGGAGTCCTTCCACACTTAGCCAAATTTCTCACTTTCCTGGACCTCATCCACAAAGGCTTTCTATGGGTCGTGCTTTGGTCTATGGACCGTCCAGTTAATCGTGGATTACCTTTCAGAAACTCCAAATTTCCTTCATGTTCGACACACTCACCGTTAACCCTTCCTACGAGCTGTGAACTGATCTACGGACCATAAATGGCTTCGTGGGCCACTCAACACTTAGAAACTTTTTCCATTTCCTGAAGTTCATGTCCACAGGCCTTGTCTACGGCTCGTGGTCCAAACCACGGGCCGTGAACTGGTCTCGTAGATTAACCCTGGTCAATTCCCGACCAACTTTTCTGCACTCTCTAGGATCCAAAATTGACGGTCGTTACACGTCCTATGTGAAAGAGTTGACACTATCTTTTTGTGTCTTAATTCATGAGATGCTCTTTAACTCTTGCTTTAGAGGCCAGACTTAGACCAAGAACTTCATAAGTTATGCCTCAATGAGCAAGACTTGACACTACTACATTGTGTCTTGATTATCAGATGCTCTATAACTCTTGTTTCTTAGCCTAATGACTTTCAAACTACAAGTTAAGCCCATGAGCAAGATCTAGCAATATCATAGTGTATTTTGATTTATGAGATACTCTATAACTATTGCTGTACTACATTGTGTCTTGATTATCATATGCTCTATAACTCTTGTTTCTTAGCCTAATGACTTTCAAACAACAAGTTAAGCCCATGAGCAAGATCTAGCAATATCATAGTGTATTTTGATTTATGAGATACTCTATAACTATTGCTGTAGATGTAATACTTGTTAGTCCAAGGACTTCCAAACAAGTTAAGCCCCATGGGTAATACTTAGCATTATCAAGTTATATATTGAGTTTTTAAACGCTCTATAACTCATGCCGTAGAGGCAAGACTCAGCCGAAGGACTTTGAAGAATAAATTGTGCCTCATGGGCAATTTTTTACACCATTTTTATCAAGTCTAACTTATGGGAAACACATTAACTTTTACCTTAGAGGCAAAACATAGCTCAAGGGTGAAAAAAGTAACATATGATTCATGGGCAATAGCTTACACTATTTCATTATGTCTAACTTATGAGATGTTATTTTAACTCTCGTTTTAGAGGCAAGACTTAGACCACATTTTTGTCTTGATTTATGAGATGCTCTAAAACTTTTGCCTTAAAGGCAAAACTTAGTCCAAGGACTTTCAAATAACAAGTTGTGCCTAATGGTCAATAATTTCCACTATTTTCACTAAGTCAAACTTATGGGGAACACAATAAATTTTATCCTCGAAGCAAACATAACTTATCAATGGTTTAAAATATATATATACCCACACAAACACACATATATACAGAGAGAGATGAAATAAAGACAACAAAAAGAAGTAAAGAAAAAAAAGAAAAAACAATAAATAAAAGAAAAATAAAGAAAGAGAGAAAAAAAGAAAAAGCAAAAAAATGAAAAACTTTGACTCAACTTAAAGTGGAAAGGAAGACCGTTTTTGTAAGACTTCTCTTATGGGAGAAAAAAAAAATCAAAACCACCACACCCTGTGCAATTTTCTGCATTTAAAGAAATGATTCTTGGGCCTAACTCTACCCCAAAAGCTAGCTCGTTGGATTGAGTTAGGCCCATCAATTTCTTTACATGGTTTCAGAGGCAGAGCTATTCGGTCCGATGTGGGGGCCCTCGGACCGTGCGGGACAGCAGGAGTTGTGAATATACTCCCAATCCATGAATGTGCACTCTCTGGTATGGAAAAAGGGTTTGGGCGTGGGATCCAACACTGGTGAAGGATGAGATCCCTAACTCCTTATAAGAGTTGAACGATCCTCCTCCCTATGAGCTAACTTTTGGGTTTGAGTAAGCCCCAATATCCATTTCTTTGCATTAAGTCTTAGGCGTAACTCACATCATGTGTCTAGGGCCCTATGGTAATTCAACAAGACCAAGGTCTTCTATTGAATCTGAGTATTCCTTTATTGATCTGTGGTTACAATTCAGTCTCTTAGTTTTATATCTGAAATGTTGAAGTCACCACCAATCACCCTTAGCCCTTTCGCTGCAACCAGCTCATTCCTCAACTCTTCTCTTTTAGAAGCAGAGTGTGGGTCATAGAATTGAAACCCCTAAGAAGACCCACCTAAAATCATCCTGTAAGCTTTCAGATAAACAAGAGGGTGGAAACAGTCCATGTTGTTTCCCTGAGCAAGTCCACTGTCTTTTTCCCAAATTGTTATGATGCCCTCCTTGTACCAGAGGCTTTAATTGTTTCCTGTAAACCTACAATATCAATATTCAACCACTGAATAAGAGATTCCAGAGTGATCCTCTGCTCCATCTCCACCACCCCCCAGCCCCCCACACGCCCCGCCCACCCACCCACGCACCCACACATTCCAGCTGGGAATTTTTAGTCTCATTCTGATTATGCTTTGTGATGCCTGCCCCCTCAATTGTTTGTTTCTTAAACTACATGTGCAGTCAGCAACATCATTGTCTGAAGTCTCACATTGGTTATGGAGGGTAATTGGTCTCCTTATATGGTCTTAGATAATCCTCATCTCATGAGTTAACTTTTGAGGTTGAGTTAGGTCTAAGGTCCATTTCTTATGGTATCTCCAAACCCATCCTATTAATTGGTATACTCGATGTTGGGCCCTCATGTTGTATTGTCTACGTTGCAAATGTCCAGCCTGGGTATGTGGAGTTGTCAGAAGGCCCACATTGGCCATGGATGGGGTACTCTGTCTCTTGTATGGTTGGAAAATTCTCACCTCATGAGCTAGCTTTTGGGTTGAGTTAGACCCAAGGTTTATTTCTTTATAATCACATGAATTAGGAGTGGAGGGAGTAATTGAAGCCTTAGGGGTCATTTGGTGTGAGGATAAAAATAAATAGTGATGAGATAAAAAAATAGTGAAGGGATAAAATTTTGATAACTTGTCTGGTTGCCAAGTTTGGGATAACTTATCCACCATTTATACCATAATGATGGGATAAGTTATCCCATATGCATGGGGGGATAACTTATCGCAGGATAACTAATCCTAAGATAACTAATCCTGGGATAAGTTGTTCCCAACCAAACGACCCCTTAATTTTCTCCTCATTTGTTGCCTCTGAAGTTAGCTTGAGCAATGGTGCCACCTTGCAACTTTTCGAATAGTTTTAATTTCAAAATCAACTTTGTTTTAGGGACTTACTGCCAGTTTATGATTTGTGTTACATTCGGAGTAATTTTCTGTTTGATAAGGCAAAGCAATTATATCAATGATGCACCAAGTAGGTGTGCATGCAAAAAGAGAACTACAGAAAAATTCTAAGAAGAATCTGTATGGTGGAGAGAGAGAGTTTGCATGTTGTACCTCTATACACTTTTGTATAAATTATGACTATAGCACAAATATGGTTGCTGTCTTGGTGTCATGTGCTCCTTATCAAACATATCAAACTTTCTTTTTGCCACTTCACGCTAGTTAAAGTTTTTGTTATATTCTGATTGATTTCATCCTGAACTTTTCTGCATCCTGAGACATTAACATTTGTGAAACTACAATGATGTATACATCCAACTTTTCTTTTTCCGCAGACTCAGGTTATTGCCGCAGCTGCTGCTGGTGTGGCAGCTGAAGGGTTGTCAGCTAAGGATGCCAAGCTGGGAGCAGAAAATGCGGCTCAACTTTCTGTCGCCTTGGTGGAGAATGCCATTGTGATTTTAATGCTTGTTGAAGACCATCTCAGGCTGCAGAGCAAACTTTACCGGACTGCACGTGTTCCTACTGGTTCTGTTTCCCCTCTGTCAAATGTTGCGCCTGTAGGTAGTCAGTCTGCCAGTGTAGTTGGTGGAGATGCTCTTGACACTGTAGCTGATCGTAGATCATCAAATGGCTCTGGAAGAATGTCACTTGATGTATGTATTTATTGACTTATGCTTGAGTTTAGAAATTCCTCTTCTTCAAGTTTATTTGTTCCTCTTTTTTTTTTTTTTGAGTACTATCGGGTCATATTCGTCTGCATATCTTTTCTTTTTCTACTCTCTATGATGTGCATATTTTCTTGGCAGTTCCGTTGGAGTTTGTTCCGCTTCTAGGTCTTGTACCCATCTCTCTTTTTTCCCTATTTCCTGTCTTCTGTGGTTGCTGCATTTTCACCTACACCTACATGTAATTGTTTTGGAAAATCTTCAATCTCTCTGCTAACTGGGTTAAGACTGCAGGTGTAATTCTCACTCGTGCTTGTAATGCTATCTATTTTGTTCGTAGCCAGATTTATTGGACAGACCATATTGAAATGCTTGTAACAGTTTATGATATTATATTTAGTTTCTTGTTCGTTGAACTTAGCTTACTGATGCTTGTTTCACCTAGGTTCTTGCATCAATGGCTGATCCAAATGGACAGATATCTGCAACTGTGATGGAACGGCTAGCTGCAGCAGCAGCTACTGAACCTTATGAATCTGTTTCTTGTGCATTTGTGTCGTATGGTAGCTGCACGTTAGATTTAGCTGAGGGGTGGAAATACAGGAGTCGATTATGGTATGGAGTTGGCCTTCCCCCAAACAACTCAGATATTGGTGGTGGTGGCAGTGGTTGGGAAGCTTGGAATTCTGCATTGGAAAAAGATGCCGATGGAAACTGGATTGAACTTCCTTTAGTAAAGAAGTCGGTTGCAATGCTAGAAGCACTGTTGCTAGATGAGTCTGGATTGGGTGGTGGGCTAGGTATTGGAGGAGGATCAGGTACTGGAATGGGAGGCATGGCAGCACTATATCAATTGTTAGACAGTGACCAACCTTTTCTTTGCATGTTGCGAATGGTGCTTGTCTCATTAAGGGAAGAAGATGATGGTGGAAATCAGATGCTAATGAGGCATGGAAACACAGAAGATGGGACGTCAGAGGGTTTTCGTAGACAGACTAGCAATCTTTCTATTTTAGATGTGAATGCTCGTATACCATCAAGAAAACCTCGATCCTCGTTGTTATGGAGGTATCAATCAATATGCTGAGGCACTCAATTTTCCTCTTTCTTCTTTTTGTTTTTCTCTCTTTTTATTTTTATTTTTTATGTTTTGCATATTCACAAGACTTTTGGTTAAGGCACCATGAATCA
Source organism: Solanum aculeatissimum (assembly GCA_038996855.1). Lineage (NCBI taxonomy): Eukaryota > Viridiplantae > Streptophyta > Magnoliopsida > Solanales > Solanaceae > Solanum > Solanum aculeatissimum. The sequence goes on along the minus strand of JBCEWC010005732.1, from coordinate 14,440 downwards.
CACATGCACCTTAAGGGGACTTACTAGTATGAGAATGAGATCACTAAAATTGCTTGAAGCAAAAAAAAAAAAAAAGGAAAAGGAAAAGGAAAAAAGATACACTGAAGACTTGATGATTATACTACACTAGGATACCTATTTATAAATATGCGGTACAATCTAGCATTTTAATTCCATATTAACACTTAGCACTACTCTATAACTCTTTAACCGTTTAGCAAATTTCAATCTTTTTCCCGAAGTAATTTCTTTATTTTACATGCTATTAGAGCAATGTGATGATTTGGTAATTGCTACAACTTGTGTTAAAGAAAATGTACCAAATGTTTTTCTCGATATTGGTGTAAATTTATACTCATAAACATGTAACTTGCCTAAATTTTTAAGGTTAGTAATGTATTCATTTAAAGGTTAAAAGGGGTAGAACCTAAATTAGCCCATCCAAAAGATTGGCAACTTTGAGCACCGTGCAGTAAGGGTGTGATCTTGTGGTCAAGAAAGTAGGTCGAGAAACATGAGGTCTTCGGTTCAAATTCCATTGAAGGCAAAAGCACTACGTAATTTCTTCCCTTCTGTCCAAGCCTTGATAGACAGAGTTACCCGATACTTGTGCTGGTGCCTGGTGGGTAATAGAGGCCTTATAGAACTAGTCGAGGTGTGGGCAAATTGGCCTAGACGCCACAATCATTTAAAAAAGATTGGCAACTTGAAAAACATTACTACTCCAAATTAACCATACTATAGTTTGTCCAAAAGAAGAACAAGAAGAAGAAGAAGAAGAAGAAGAAAGTTTTGAATAGAGATTATAATTTAATTTTATCATAAAATAAACCATTTTTAATAACACAGTGATTAAAAGGATAAATGAACAAATAAAAAATTGATTTGAGTTGGACATGTTGGACTTTGACCTACTCAAATCATTTTAACTAGCCAAATTTGTCTTAGTTCGTTTAACACCCCTAAGAGTTGCTATTTATCGTTTTGCTATTTATCGTTTTCTAGGTGTCCCCAGTATTCGTCGGCATTAGCTACTGGTGTTTTTGGTGATGTCAACATTTTAGTAATTTATTTTGTTTTTTCTTGTTTACTGGTTTCTTTTGCCAATCTACGTTTCTCCTGTGAGTTTGACATCCATTTTACTTGCACAGCAGGATTTTCTCCTATTATGTCTGCGTATTTCATGAGTTCTTGTTGTGTAGGTACTTATGGCCATATGCTTATATTTCTTTATCATAATAACACTGTCTTTTATGGCACCCAAGGTGTCAATGCAGTGGGTCTAAACTTTAGAGGCGAAGGTTCAAATCCCAGCCGAGACAAAAATAGTAGGTGTGTATCGGGTGGAATAGTTGAGGTGCACACAAGCTGGTCCAGACACCGTCGTTATTAAAAGAATAAGAAAGATAATTAGGCTATCTTGTATGCTAGCTGTTTGCTATGACCACATAGTTGATTAGTAATAGTAAGATTTATTATGATATCTCTGTTTATGCTAGTTGGAATCCCACTCGTAAATCAATTTTTAATTTCTTGTGGACAGCGTGCTTTCACCAATTCTCAACATGCCTATTTCTGAGTCCAGAAGACAGAGAGTATTGGTAGCCTCCTGTGTTATGTTCTCTGAGGTTAGTATTATATCTACCTAGAAACTTGTCTGAGTCAGCAATTTATTAGGAGGTTTAAGATAAAACTCTTTCCTTCTTATAATTTAGCTTTATATTTTTGTTTCTGATGCTTTCAGTATTTGATTCATGTTTCTGTCACCTGTATGTTGCAGGTCTGGCATGCTGTTGGCAGGGATCGAACTCCTCTAAGGAAGCAGTACCTAGAGGTTATTTTACCACCTTTTATTGCAGCCTTAAGGAGGTGGCGACCCCTCTTGGCAGGAATTCATGAACTGGCAACTGCGGATGGTATAAATCCTTTCGTTGTTGATGATCGATCATTGGCTGCAGATGCTTTGCCCCTTGAGGTAGATATATTAGACTTCCGTGTACATAGTGATGAAGTTTCAGTTCTAGATTTTACTGCAAGTCTCTAACCTTTCTTGAGAATTGGAGTTTGGCAAAAGAATCTCAAATAAAGTGACTAGATCTTTACAGGTATCAGTATTGATGAAGTATTTCTGTTAAATAATTAGAATCTGGCACATCCAGCTTATGCTTTTGTGGTTGGCTTTCTGTTCTGTACCATCCATATCTGCAGTTTTTAGTTTGTCCATCAGTGACATTGCTTTCTTTTATTTTTGTTACTACAAATGAGTAAATCCCACTTTTGTTTATACATTCTTTCCCTCTTCAGCTACTGAGCTACTGAAACATTGGACTAATGCTGCTGCATTTTGTTTGTCAGTTGTAAATCTCCAAGAACTAAGGTATTCTTTTATTCAGGCTGCTCTGTCTATGATATCTACTAGCTGGGCTGCTGCTTTTGCATCTCCACCTGCTGCTATGGCACTGGCAATGCTAGCCGCTGGCGCCGCTGGAGGGGAAGCTCCAGCACCAGCAACCACCACACATCTAAAACGGGATTCTTCATTGCTAGAGCGCAAAGCGGCTAGACTTCATACATTTTCAAGTTTTCAGAAACCTATAGAGGCACCAAGCAAATCTCCTGCTATTCCCAAGGATAAGGCGGCAGCAAAAGCAGCGGCATTGGCTGCTGCACGAGACCTTGAACGCAATGCAAAAATAGGATCAGGAAGAGGTCTCAGTGCAGTGGCAATGGCTACATCTGCACAGCGACGGAGTAGAAGCGACATGGGACGCGTGATGAGATGGAATATTTCTGAAGCCATGGGAACAGCGTGGATGGAATGTTTGCAGTCAGTTGATACTAAATCCGTCTATGGGAAAGATTTTAATGCCCTGTCTTACAAATTCATTGCTGTCCTTGTTGGAAGTTTAGCTTTAGCCAGAAACATGCAGCGATCAGAGGTCATCTTCATACACTTGCCACTGGTCTTTTTCTCTGATAGGTCTATAAAACTGGTCTCAGTGACATTGTTAATTTCATTGTATGATTCCTTGTTTGTCTATGTGGTTATAGGTTGAAAGGAGGACGCAAGTGAATGTAATTGCTCAGCATCGCTTGTATACTGGAATACGTCAATGGAGAAAACTTATCCATAGCTTGATAGAGATTAAATGTCTTTTTGGCCCATTTAGTGATAGTCTGTACAATCCGCAGCGTGTATGTTACTTGGTGCTTTTTTTTATTAATTTGTCTGATCAATGGCTTTACAGCTCAGGATTTAATAACTATGTTTATGAATAGGTTTTCTGGAAGCTGGATAATATGGAAACATCTGCAAGAATGCGGAAATGTTTGAGAAGGAACTATGGAGGGTCAGATCATTTTGGTTCTGCTGCAGATTATACTGATCATAGCGGATTAAAAGAGGGGGAAGATCAAACAATCAGTCCATCAAAAGCCTCTCTTTTGGCAGCAGATGCTATTTCCATCGAGCCAGTACATGAGGACTATGAACCGGAAGATGGTCCCAACTTGGATAGTAAACTAGATGACACAGAACATCATGGTGACACTCAGAGCAGAATGTCTGGAACTGCTGAGCAGTCCCTGCAGACATCTTCGGAATCTGGGGATACTCCAGTTACTGACCACCATGACATGGCGCAGAGTCCTTCAGCAGTTGCCCCTGGTTATGTTCCTAGCGAACACGATGAAAGGATTGTCCTTGAGCTTCCATCATCAATAGTCAGGCCGTTGAAGGTTTCTAAAGGAACTTTCCAAGTAAGTCTGCATATGAAAAATATGCTTGTGATGAAATGTTTCTTTTTACTACTAGAAGTATTGGTTTATTATGCACAAGCTGCTAATTTTTCAATGATTGGCATTTTGAAATGCATGTTTTTTGAAACTCAACTCCCTTAATGAGAAGGATGACTGGAAATTTGGTGGAATGAAGTAGTGCTTTCTATGTAAATTAGTAAATATCTTAATGCCCCTTTATGTGAATAATATTAGTATATTACTGAAAAAAAGGAGGAAATGTTATTGACCTGAAGAAGGGATTGAAGGTCAAAAGAGTAATTGCAAACTGATGAAAGCATTTGAAATCAAAATTTTCCTCACTCCCCTGCTGTTGGGCCGGAGCTGCCATTGCTTTTTTTTCTTGGGTGTGTGTGTGTGTCTGGGTGTTTCGTTAGCATTTCAAAATCCTGTTAGTTTCTGAGTTGCAGAATTTCATGGACATGGTATACTCCTGATCCCAGGGGAACATTTCATTTGCTTAGATAACTCATATAGATTTAAATGCACCCGTCCTGTGAAGAGATCCCAAATTTTTGGTATGATGTCCCATATTCATAGAGCACTACTAGGGTATTTTATAGATATTTGGAGTCGCATGTGGACCAGAATATGAAGAGCCATATCAAAGATACTAATTGCTTAATGCTTAAATATAAACTAGTTGATAAGATACCTTGATATTCTTTTTAGGTTGAATGCTCTGAATATAATTGATAGAAATGCTATTAGTTTGGCAGGCTGCAGAATGCACATGTAGCAAAGACTTCATATATTTCTCTTTCAAGCGCAAAACACCATCCTTTTTTGAGATCTTTTGTAAATGTGGTTTCACCATGCACTGTGTTACAGAAATAGAAACAGTTACCTATGTCAAAAAAAATTGCCATCCTTTTTTTGGCCTTGTCATATGATGTAGTCTTAGCTGCCAACCTATATGTGTACAGAGTTGTGAAGTCCTCTAGACTCCCATCTATAAGTTTCTCTTGAAATCCTGCGTAGCAAGAAGGTTGTTTTTGATAACTTAGGTGATGGACATTGGCCTGTAGACTATGTCAGGCGACCCACTTCCGTTGTTATGACAATCATAAGGGCAACGCAAAATGGTTAGACCCAATAAAATAGCTGGAGGATTAGAGATTAAGAGCTGCTATGGTTTGTCCATTATTTTCTTTCCTTTTGTTACCAAAAGATCCTCTGTATATATCCTTAGGTAAAAGGTCCTATGTTCTTGGACATCTGAGATCAATTTTTCATTTTTTGTTACCTAAAAAATACCTCTATGTTTCTCAAAAAAATACCTCTATGTATACCTTAGCTCATTTTATAGCTGAGTTGATTAGTATGAATTAATCGATTAAGCCTACCCGATAAAACTTTGAAGGGTCAGCAATGCTTGTAGGGCTCATCATATATGATTTGTGGTTGCTTACCTACCACAGCTGAACTTTTTTTGGGACTTGGAACCAGCTATGCAAAGCTTACACAGGCAGAGCTCACACTTTATGATTCGAACCATGCTGTAGACAAAAGCATAGTATTTGAGTGGAGAAGGATAGAAGGGTGGGCCATTATCCACTGAGTTTTGAATTGTGCCCAACCTACCCTCAGGGATTTCCTGGTCTTAAAAAAATGTACTGCCTCCTTGGTAAATAAGCTGTTTTGCATGTATCTTCATAAGTTTTTGCAGACTTTGTTTGGTTTCCAACGTTTTTCGTTGTAGGGAACAGATCAAATTTTTTGAGTTAGGACACAAGTTTGCTGATCTTCAATTCAACTCAAATTAAAAGTTATTAACTTGTGAAGTGTTTTCTTGTGCCAGGTTACAACGAGGAGAATAAATTTTATCATTGATAACATTGAGGCTGGGGATGGTCTTGATTGCAGCAGTGAAGAAAAAGTTAAAGAAAAGGATCGAAGCTGGTTGATCTCTTCCCTTCATCAGATCTATAGCAGAAGGTGAGAATAAACTAAATTTTTGCTCAAGATCTATTCAAACATCACAAGGACAAAGTTATCAGGAAAAACCTTCAATTGATTACTGTTGTGGTTCCATTCGAGATGCTCATTCCCATTTATTGTTTTTACTATTTGTTTGACTTTCTACTCTGCTGGTTGAGGAGAAATTCAGTTTCTGTTTTATTGTAGAGTCGAGGGTTTTCTAGTTCGTTGAGACTATGTTACTTTTATGTTTTTGAATAAAGACTAGAACAGAGATCCAAACCATAACAAATGGAGCATAGGATTCTGATGTTTGTCAGTGTAGTCAAAGGCGCGCTTTAAGCATGCTTAAGCCCTAAAGCGAGGCTCAGAATGTGTTGAGCACTTTGCCTCGCTTTATGTGCTCTTCAATGTCGTCATCTAGGTTCTAAGACAAACTTTTCCTCACCAATGAGCCTCTGTTGAGGAAGTGACACTAAACAATTGATATTTCATTTTATCATAATTTTGTTTTTCAATTTCTGTGGTCATATTTGTCATTCATGTTTATAATTATTAGTTTTGAACTAAGCATATATATTCTTTTCTCCCTTTGAGCCTTTTTTCATCAAAGTCCATGCTTTATTTTTCATCAAAGTCCATGCTTTATTTGTGCTTTGCGCTTAAATTTCTGTGGTCATATATATTCATTCATGTAGAGTTTTTTGCGCTTTTGCCTGTGATAGTGCTGATGTTTATGAACATAGAATTGGTTTACATAAATAAATCATGAATGTCGAGGAGCATGTTTTCTTTGATAATGTGTTTCATTTGGTTGGAAGCTTGAAAAGGCAATTTGCATCCTTTTACATGTTGGTCTCATTTCAAGCTTGAAAAGGATTTGCGAGCACTCATAAACATTTCACATGCTGCTCCCTTTGTCAAAAATTAGTAGTCCCTTTTCCTTTCCTAGATTCCTGCTTTCTCTTATGTGATTTCTCCTTGAGGGTTCACTTTTTGGACCCCATGGGTGTTCTTAAGTGATTATTTCATTTATCGGTCTAAATTTTCTCTGGAATGATCACATGATTTTGTCTATTTAGGAAGCTGTCTTCTTTCTTCAGCAGCCATTTTGCCTGACTTCTTGCCTTTACAGATATCTTCTAAGGAGAAGTGCGTTGGAATTATTTATGGTCGACCGGTCAAACTTTTTCTTTGACTTTGGGGTATAACCTTGTACTACATTGTTATGATATCATGCTCTTATTTTAAAATTTTTATTTCTTCAAGAATTAGGTTAATATTCTTGGTTTTTGAATCAGAGTACTGAGGCAAGAAGAGATGCATATCGAGCTATTGTTCAAACTCGTCCCTCTCATTTGAACAATATCTACCTTGCAACTCAGGTTTCTATTTCTCTGTTGCTTAGTCATCTGTCTTTGGCATGTGAACAAATTTTGTTTTCAGTTAGTTTGCAATAGTATGTGTTGGCCATGCTTAACACACTGACTTGTATCTATATCCATTCTCAATTTCACTGCACAAAGGCTTGAATCTTCATGGTCAAACAAGGGATTCTGCTTTCTTTAGCATTCACCAATCTTCTATCCCGTTATATGTTTATGCCATTTCTCATCTTGCAGAGACCTGAACAACTTCTTAAAAGAACTCAACTCATGGAACGTTGGGCTCGCTGGGAGGTATGTTAAAAAATTGAAATTTCAACTACTATCTCTTTTGGGGAAAGGGGAAGAAGAAAATGAAATTTCTGTTTATACCTGTGTGTTTGAGGAAGCAGTAGAAAGAATCTTAGCATGTAACTCAAGATCTTGAGGCAATTGGTGGGATGGGTAGAATAGTCAGAACATTAAAACCTTTTGCAAATCCTTATACAGCTAATGTGGAACAAAACTACAGATATCCAACTTTTTTTAAAAAAACAAATTGCTTTCAGGACTAATCGAGGTCGGTCAACTTTCAGATTAGATTTGTTAAATTCTAGGTTTCAGATGGGTGGTTCCGGCAGGGTTACCGGAACACATCCAACTTGAGAGGACATTATCTTTTACAACGAAGGGTTCAAGGCAACATCACAAAATGCAAAGATGAGGTCGGAAGTTGGTTTGAATGGGTGGAGTGCAGCCGAAATTTGATGAGAAGAGTGAAAGTTAGCATTAAAGTTCTGAAATGATTAGTTGTAGTATTTATTGAAGCTTCAAAAGTACAGGAAGGACAACTTTTTTTTGAAGCTGGTAACATGTATTCTTCAGCATTAAGGGTATGCTGGCCGCCTCCAAAAGTGTGCTTACACAGATAGCTAATCACAAAAAGCCTAGGAAATCCACTATCTGTATATCATTTACTATTCATTGCTCTTTACACCAAAAACATGAAGTAGAGATGTATTTTCCTTTGATCTTTTGAATGGAGTTTGATCTTCTTTTGAAAATTCTGTCATTCCTTTCCTTCCATATGGTCCACCATATGCAAGCCAGGACAATTAAGAGGTGGAACATGAAGGAACATTTTGTAGAATTTTATTGCACTACAATGAAAGTGGGAGACACATCAGCTTTATAGCATTACAAGGTCAAAACAAATCTGTCATGATAACCCTCGAGTCCACACCCAAAGGAGGTTAGGGGAATATAGCTCACAAGATTGCTGGTTTCATCTATGAACCAGACAAACCACAGGGAACAACAGTGAAGGACAGAAAACAGTGTCACAAGTCTTACAAAGAAGTTCTTTTCCAAGACAGATGAGTGATGGAAGCAAGGAGAAGGCCATAATACAGAGTACCGAGAACAAAGTAAGAATCACAGGTGGTGAATCGCAACCAGAAAAGGATCTCTTGAGATGGTGCATAGTAGGAAAATTCCTGTGCCAAGCAAATGAAACTCCCAGTTTGAACAATGTAAGAAGACGGGCTTGCAGTTTTTGGAAATTGGCGATAGAAGTCAAAGTGTATCCCATGAATGATGGGCATTTCATGTTTGAACTACCATCCAAAGTGGTAGCAGAGCATATCTTAACAGTTAAATGGATCTGGAGGAAGATGAAGTTGGAGGTCGAATGGTGGAAACCAACGACGGGCTGCTGGCCTGCAGAGATAAGGCGAGATTGAGTATGGATCAGGCTGGTTGGGTTTACCTATGAATCTGTGGTCACAAAAGGTATTCAAGGAGATCGGTGGCATATGTGGAGGTTTTATCGAGACGGAGGAGGAGACCTCTCTCAAGAATCACCTTCACTGTGGCAGAATCAAAGTATGAGGTGATTGAGAGAGTTCCCAGAGAAGTAGAAGTAACCTGTGATGGCTTCACTTACACCATTCCGGTGTGGTGCAAAGCTCCAGTCATCGTAAGATTCTCGGAGGAGAGGAGAGAGGAGAGAGGAGAAGGGCAAATAACCAGTGGTAAATACCCAGGACCAGCTTTTGCAAAATATAAAGGAGGTACAATCGGCAAAAAAGATAGATTGGCACGTGGGGACTTCAAATGAGGGGCCCACATGCAAGTGGGCTCGAGATTCAAAGAGGGAGAATATAATGTGTACAACAGGAAAAGATTAGGTCAAAAGGAATTGGGCCAAACATTTTTGGGCCCAGAATATCCCAATTGCTGTGGAGAATTCTAGAGCCCAAACTTCAATAATCCATTCTGAAAACATAGTAAATATTGAGATATCAACAAACAAAGCAAAGGAAAACAAATTCCAATGCCAGATTACGCAATGGAATAAAGATGGAGGGGAACTTGAAGCCAAGAGACAGGATGGAGATGTCTGTCACAAATTGAGAAGAATTGTCGGAGAAAAGTATAACAGTAATGATACATCCACTGGAGGAGGAAAACATGGACGGAGGTACAGAGGAAGCTATCCCACTGGGTATCCAATTTCCAGAAGAAGATATGGGCATTTCGGACTAGATACAGTAAAATATAATGAAACTAAGCTTGGAATTTGGGGTTGATTTTAAAGGGTGTGAGGGAAAGGCGAAGGAATTGTTGATGAAGATCGATAGCAATAAGGAATTGTTGATGAAGATCGATTGCAATAAACAAGAAAATAGTGGGAAACAGTGTGATTTCGGCAACTAAAAAAGCTACAACTGGATTCTCTGTCTAGAGCAACGGTACTAGAAGTGGTGGTGGTGGTGGGACAGTATTTAGCCATTATGGATCAATGAGTTTAAACATTGTGACCTGGAATGTTAGGGGGCTGAATTGTGGGAGGAAAAGGAGTATTATCAGGAACATGATAAGAAATTGGAAAGCAGATGTGGTATGTTTTCAAGAGACAAAAATTGAGGGGGAGATTACCAATATAGTTGAAGAAGCCAGTGGGACAAGGGGAAGCATAGTAATTATGTGGGATAAAAGAATATGGGATAGGGAAGTGAGTAGTGTGGGAGCATATTCAGTTTCTTGCAGATTCTCTGGGAAGAATCCGAATTTTAAATGGAACCTAACATGTGTCTATGCCCCGAATGATAGAGTAGAAAGGGAAGAAACTTGGTGGGAACTGCGGCAGCCAAAGGTCTAATTATGGCCCCTTGGGTCCTATGTGGGGATTTCAACACTGTGAGGTTTCCTTTCGAAAAGTTCAATTGCAACAGAATCAGCATGTCGATGACAGAACTATCAGAGTTCATTGAAGACATGGAATTAATGGTCTTAGACCTAGCAGGGGGAGAGTTCACTTGGAGAAGAGATAACAAGCACTCCATAGCAGCAAGACTAGACAGGTTCCTAATCTCTGAAGAATAAGACTCAAACTTTAGAAATATTAAACAATCTGTTTTGCAGAGAATTGCCTCAGATCACTGCCTATTGATGTTACAATGTGGAGAATGAGGGACAACCAAATCATATTTCGAGTTCGAAAATTGGTGGCTGGCCACAGAAGGTTTTAGTGATAGGGTTAAGACCTGGTGGGAGTCTTTTCATTTCCATGTAAAACCAGACTTTGTACTGGTAGCAAAGCTAAGGGCATTAAAAGGAAAGTTGAAAGAATGGAGCGAGACCAGCCAAGGCAATCTGAGTCAACAGAAGCAACTGGTACTAAATCAGCTAGCAGAAACAGAACGAATACAAGATTAGAGAATTCTGGAGGAAGGGGAGATAGCTTCCAGATTGGCTCTTATTGCAGAGTTTGAAGAGAGTCAAAAAAGAGGAAATAGCATGGAGATAGAGATCCAGGGCAGTTTGGCTCAAACAGGGGGATAAGAATACAAGCTTTTTCCAAAAAACAGCAAATGCACACAGAAGAATCAACATTATTGATAACCCTCAGGGGTTGGCCTAGTGGTAATAGACTTGAGCCTTGGGGTTTGCTCCTTTCCAAGGTCTCAAGTTCGAAACCCACTGGGTGCAAACAATTTCTGAGGGCCATTGGACTGGGTAAAACCTGAATTAACCGTGGTGCACTTGCGGGAAACTCCTTGCCGAGGGCTTGAGCACCCCCGGGATTAGTCGGGGCTCTAAGAGACTCGGACACCCGGTGCAAATAAAAAAAAAGAATCAACATTATTGATAAGATAAAAGTCAGGGAGGAGTTAGTGACTGAACCTGCCGAGATACAGAGGTTGGTCAGCTATACCAGCTAGTGTAACCAAGAGGTTGGATGCAATTAGGAGGAACTTTTTATGGCAGGACAGTGAAGATAAGAAAAGATATCACTTGTCAAATGGGATGAAGTGCTGCTGGTAAGCAAGAGAGAGGGTGGACTCAATATCAGAGAGCTGAGTACTCAAAACCAGAGTTTGATGATGAAATAGCTGTGGAGATTTATCTCACCAGAAGTATCTCTATGGAAGGAAGCAATAACAGAGAAATATGGCAGGGAGGACAAATGGATGACAGAGATGGCGACCAACCCTTATAATTGTAGTGTATGGAGATCTATCAGGAACCTATGGCAACTGGTCAGGGAGAGAACAAGCTGCAAGGTGGGTAATGGAGAAAAATTAGCTTTCTGGAATGACATTTGGTGTGGACTGGAGACACTCAAATGCTTTCCCTGTACTACATAATCAGAGCCAAGCTCAAGAAGCAACAGTGGCAGAACTATGGAGTAAACAAGGGTGGAACCTGATTTTGGTAAGGAACCTAAATGATTGGGAGATGACGATCATTGCAAGATTTCATGACACAATGAATATGACAACCAATCTGACAAGAGAGGAATATAGACTAGTTTGGTAAAGGGAGAGAGGGGGAGAACTCACTGTAAAATCTGCATACTGAGGACTTAGTTCTACTGAGGTGCAGCAAGAAGGATGGCCCCGGAGGATGATCCGAAAAACAGGAATTCCTTCAAGGTGAATTACTTCGCATGGCTTTTGGCAAAGGAGGCAGGCTTGACACATGAGAATTTGAACAAGAGGAAATTTAATCTAGGATCTAGATGCTATCTATGTGAAGAACAGGTGGAGACAGTCAACCATCTCTTTTTTTTATTTTTTATTTGCACCGGGTGTCCGAGTCTCTTAGAGCCCCGACTAATCCCGGGGGTGCACAGGCCCTCGGCAAGGAGTTTCCCGCAAGTGCACCACGGTTAATTCGAGTTTTACCATCTCTTTTTACACTGCAAATGGACAGATCAATTGTGGCGGATGTTCATCCACAAGAGGAAAATCAAGTGGACAAAGCCTGGGAGAATCATAGAAGTCCTACAGTGCTGGAACAGGGATGGAAATGTAGGAAGAAACAAGAAGAGATGGAGGATTGTTCCATCTTTCATTTGGTGGATAGTTTGGAAGGAAAGGAACCAGAGATGTTTTGAAGGAAAACAGAACAATATTCAAAAGATAAAGATAAACTGGCTAGGGCTTTACTATTTTGGTGTAAGCAAGTAGTGATAGGAGATACTGACGATGTGTTTAATGTTATTGATTGGTTGTAATTAGAAGTTCCTAGGAATGATGTAAGTAAAACTTTTTGTTGGGGGACTACAGTTTGATGTAGTATACCTATGGATATATAGAAGTAATGTTACCTTCCTCAAAAATGTGTAACAAATGCATTTTGATCACCCATCTACACATGTGATGGATTGAAGATTTCTCTCCTTTTCTTTTGGATTTCTTTCCTGCTATCCATCTTCTCTCTCTCCCCCACCTGGTTGAGAAGACAGAAGTAGCTCAACAGACTGAAGAATGCACATGTAGCAGAGAGTACGTTTAGTAGGTTGAAGAGGTAGGGGTCTGGAAAAGAGAGAGAAAGAGAGTAGTGTCAATAGTTCAAGGAGTGGGCTTAAACTGTTGTGAAAAAATTGAGGCTCCACATTTGACTCTAATACCATATGAAAAGAATCTATGCATCAATGCGAAACTTAAGGTAATTTACTGTTACCTTTCTCAAAAAATAAAAAAATTATAGGCAATGAGTGAAATAACCCAAAGCCTCTCAAAACCCCTTAGACAGCTATATGAGCCAATTATATAATATAGCTTAACATTTCCTACGTGTATAATTTGATTTTGGGATTCTTAGGTGAATTTTATTGTGGACTTGGTAGTGTGAGCATGTGCTAGGATGGTTACCACGTGAAAGAATGTATTGATACCACTTGATAGAACCTAAGCATCTGAACAATACCTTAAAGCGAATGGTTGGAGTAGCTCAAAACTTATAATAAACCTCTTTGGGGATTCCTATATAGTTAATGAGGAGTGCATTTTCTAACCTTATGTATCCGCAATACCTTGGTTTCAAGTTCTTGTTTTCCCTTTGTCAAACTGATTCATGATCTTCTAATCCATATCATTTCAGATCAGCAACTTTGAGTATCTGATGCAGCTTAACACACTGGCAGGACGTAGTTACAATGATATTACTCAGGTACCATTTTCTCATTGTGAGGGCTCGAGAGAAATCATGTGCTTACTTGATCAATTTCCTTTTGGTTTTGCAGTATCCTGTTTTCCCTTGGGTCATTTCTGATTATACGTCAACTGACTTGGATCTTGCTAATCCATCAACTTACCGAGACCTCTCAAAGGTTGGCATATATGAATACTTCATGTGTCAAATCATCTCCAGGTTGTTGTATGATTGACATAAGAAATATATACTTGCAGCCAGTTGGAGCATTAAATCCCGACCGATTAAGGAAGTTTCAAGAGAGATACTCTAGTTTTGATGACCCTGTCATCCCAAAGTTCCACTATGGCTCACATTACTCAAGTGCAGGAACTGTATGTGCTTGCTCTTTCATTTGGTTCCTGTTTTAAACCTTATCTGTGATGACTGTACCATTCTATATTGTTAGATACCCTGAATGGTTTAACTTATTAATTCCATATTTTGAAATGTTACTATTTTTAATTAGGATTAGCAGTCTCATGATTGTTAATTACTTGATTGATTCAATATGAATAGACAGTTATAATGCTAGTAAATGATAGTATTTATAAGTAGCCTCAACCTCAACTGCTAGAAGCTGTTTCAACTAATGTCCCATTTGGTTTCACTTAAATGCTTTCCTTGTCCTAATTATTTGGGATGTCAAAATCATCATGAACTATGCTTTACACCAAAATGAGAAGAACAATTCTGTCCTTCTATAGTAATAAGTTGTTTTATTCTTCCTAATCCAGTGTCACTTTCTTTTATCAATATTAAATGTTATTTTTATTGTTGTCTACTTGTGATTATCATTGTGAGAAATATTGGAGAAAAATATTATTGAATTGTTGTCTACATTATTACATTGAGACCCTATTTATAGATACTAT
>JBCEWC010005731.1:0-24367 GCA_038996855.1 Solanum aculeatissimum | reverse complement strand
GAATTTAATAAACAAATAAATAATTGTTCAATCAATAATACTATATCCAAACGCATGGTTAATAGTATATCCTAACAGATACTCCTCCATTGCCCCTATCGTTATTTTTTTTTCCGATTAAAACCCTTCACATTGGAGATAATTCTCCATGCAAAAGCAGAGAAAGTTTTTCACTGTGAAAGGAAAAAAAAGTTTGTAATTCTTTCAAATTTTTTAGAATTACATTGTGGATCCTTTGTTTAGAAACCTCAATAATATCCCCTAGATATAGATTCCCAATAGCCCCAAATCTATATGAAAAAAAAAGTTCTCTCTATTCTAAACGAACAATATATTCTATTCCCAAGTATATTAAAATAACGGGTCTCTTAAAATTAATAAGAATTATATTATGAATATCCTAAAATATAAAAATTAAATTTCAAGACATAATTAACATTTACGATCTCGTATTTCTTTCTTAATTAAGTTTACTATTCAGTTCATTTGCTCATACCTTCTTGACAGAACCAAAAAAAAAGAAAAAAGAAAACGAGATCTGATTGTCTTTATTTGTTACTTTCACAAATTTAAAACTTTAGAATACTCACTATTTTTCCAACAAATAATTTTTAATTAATATTTTAAAATAAATATAGAATTTAATTTACTATTATTGATTTTAACCAAACTCGTGCCCCACTAAGGTTCGCTGCTGACCAGTGTATCTCAAATTAAGTTGTCACAGACAGATTGTCTTCTAGGTAGCAAATGCCATTAAATTCACCACCAAAAGCATGCAATTTTTTTTAAAAAAAACATAAATTGATACGAATGACTTTGTCTGGTATGCTGTTTTTATCAAAAATTAAATGACGGAAAATCTTTAAAATTTTATCTACTCCACCAAATCACCTTCAATGTTCTAATCTTAAAAGCAGCTTCACATATCATCACTACAGTGCTGATGAATATTTTGCACAATAGGGGTAGCTCAGAGTGTAATTATGTCATCACACTTAACGCTGCAGAGTACAGTCAACAGTAAAATTTAAATCATATTAATTGCCTAATATTGAATGAAAGAAGGTGCATTCATTTTTTTCGGTTATAATTTTATCACTTTCTGGACCAGTTGTACATAAAGTTGCTTTGCAATTAACATAGCTTTTAATACACGTATTTTCTCAGTAGAGGGTAAAAATCATCCAGAAAAAAGACTTGTGATCAGCTTGGTTATTACTATTATTGTTTCTTTTCTTTTGTTTTCATTTTACCTATCTAACATTCCCATTTTTGGATATATATAAAGAGTCTAAGATTAAAATGACGTTTTTAGCATAATAATCATATTTAGCTAAACCTTATTACTAAATTCTTGACGCCCATGCTTTTTAAAACATCAATTAGAACATTCTTATTTTATCCTTTCTGACAGTCTTATGAGAACAACATGTGATTTTAAATTAAATGAACAAATTCAAATGATATTTTTAACATCTTAATGTATTCAGAGTATGTATTGATCAATCTCTTTTTTTTATAGCACATAATCAATGTTATCATATAAAATGAAATAAAAGAACCTGATCAGCAAATGAAATTGTCTCACCTACCATGCAAAAATGCATGTCACATTAAGGATCTTTTGGGACATCAATTCATAGATGTTGAATTCATGAATACAAAATAATATACACATCGATGGACTTCAAATATACTAAGTATAACGATTTCCTTAGTGAAAATGATGAGTCCCTTGTAGCTTTTTCTCGACCCATGAAGGTGATAAAACAGGATTTAACTCAAATTCCGTGGTCATCTTCATTTTATTAATTTCACCGTGCTGCTCAATATTTTCCTCTGAGGAAGAAATAATACTATTAACAACTTTCTTCTCATGATCAGGCAAAACCTTAATTCTCCATACCTTAAAAGTTTGGTCCAAACTAGCACTGTAAACCAAAAATCCCATTACAACTTTGTCAATCTCCAAAGTTGCAGCCAAACACTTAACTGGACCTCTATGAGCATCTAACACTGCAAGACATTCATGAAAACAACTCCCTTCTTCTCTCCTCCAAACCCTAATTGTCGTATCCTCCGAGCCACTGAATATTAATTTCTCAATTGCAACCAAACAAAGTACTGAAAACCTATGTCCTTGCAAGAACCCTCCGTGGTTAAACCTACCGGAACTCTTCTCCTTTTCCCAAAAGTTTATGAATCCATCGGAGGATCCGGAGTAGAGAAAGCAAGATGTATGTGAAGTATTGTTGCTCAGGGCTAACGCGTTAATCGGTGATGGCTGGAATTTTAATGTCATTGTAAGAGTATGAGAGTTTTGTCCATATACTCTCCTCCATATTTTAATGGAACCATCAGATGAACATGTGAAAACACAACCATCTTCTTGGTTTACAACAACTGAGTTCACATTGTCTTCATGAGCTAAAAATGAGTCAACGCATCGATTGTCGGAGATTCTCCATGCTTTGACTGTTTTATCCCATGATCCAGTGTACAAAAGACCTTCCGCATGGTAATAAGCCATGCAAGAAATGCAGTCCTTGTGTTGATTACTATTACTCGACTTGGGAAATTTAAGAAATGAATAATAAGTGGACTTAGGTAGGGTTGTAATTTTCTTGCCTCGAAAATTATCGGAGACTGTCACATTCCATATCCGGACTTTATGGTCTTTGTGTGACGTAAATAACGTGTTCCCATACACTAAAATTGCCCTAACATCCCCACAACTTGCCTTAAGGTACCCTCTCTCTACACAATCCGGTTGCCTCCATACGCGAATTCGACTACTCTCTGAGCCAGTAAAGACGATGCCTTTTGCAATGGCGATGGAATAAATGGTGCCTTCATGGCGATGAAGGGACGCGATGCAATGGTAGAGAAGAGAGGGTGATGGCGTTTGTAAAGGGGAAAGTGTCCATGGAGAATCAGGGCTAGGAGGTGGCATTACGGAGTACATGGTGGCTGCACTAGCATTTGAAGATCTTGAAGGACTATAGAGATGATGATCAAGTTCATTTTCAGCTAATTTTAGATGAGAATTGAAGGAGAGACGAGGAGGGGATTGGATTGATGTTCTTTTTTCTTTATCAAAGTAACTGTGGAGGCTTCTCTTGCCATAGTACTCCATGCTCTGGAGAATTGTAGTGCAACAAACGAATAAGTTGGTTAGTGTTTATATAAAGTGGGGAGTAGGGAACTAGGGTCACAAAATTAAACCCAACCCGTTCAACTAGCTCAACCCATTGAAGTTTGGCGGGCTAATAACCCGTCCATTTATTAGCTTAACCCATCTCAACCCAGTCGATTTCAACTCATTTAAAGTTGGGTTGATATTCAACCCGAATTGACTCGAGAGAGATTTTGTCAAAATATTTGTAAAACACTTTTTTTTTATTTGGTATGTTTTATATAGTCAAAATAAAGAAAAATATAATTTAATTAAGTACTAAAATATTAAAAAAGAACAAATAAAGTAATTAAAACTTAGTAAAAGTTAGGTCAGGTTTGATCTTGACTCGCTCTATAATCCATTACTCAACCCGTTTTGACCCAAGCAAATTTGGATTGGATTGGGTCTTGACCCGCTTGTTATCTTAACCCATTATAACACGCTCAAATTTGACCCAACATGCTCAATTACAACCCTAGGAAAAACCAGGGACGAGATTTAGGTCGGCTCAAACGCATGAATCACCTAAAGCCAAAAAAGAATCAAACACATTAAATTTTTATTATTTTTGTTTAAATTATCTGTTCTTTTAGTGTATTAAGAGTTAATATATTTGAAATTATTTTTGAGATACGAAGATATTTTTTCCTTTTTAATGAAAATGTTTATCTTACTTCATTCATTTCAATCGTATGATATTTTGACTTCATATGGAATTTAAATAAATAAAGAAGATTTTCAAATCTTATTTTCTTAAATGAAAAATATATATAATACATCACAATGTTCTTTAATCTTATATATAATTTTTAAATATCATGTGAAAAGTTAATATTAAAAAGTTGAAAAACAAAATTCTTTTCAAAACAAAGTAAAAAATAAAATTAAAGCAAATAAATTGAAATGATGCAGTATAATTTTTTAAAGAAAAAATCTATAATAATTCTACAATTACTAAACAATGAGACCCCTCAAATTTGAAAACCGAATGCAGATGCCTTATTTTCAAATGCATAGAACTGGCCCTAAGGGGATTACAGAAATTAAATTGAGAATTGAATGGAGCCCCTCAAATTTGGGAGTTTTAATTTAATTTTGTGAGTATTAAATATAGACATCAAGATATATGCCTACAACTTTGGTTAGTTGGGGATGTAGAAGTAGGCACCATTAAGAGAATACTAAATTATTCACCTAAAAATGTACCTAGGAGATGGTAAATTAAATATCTATGGAGAAGATGCATAGATCATATTATATAATGCTGATGATAAATACTACGTCAAGCTTGTAACAGGGTGTCATTAGAAACACTTTTTTTTTCTGCTAGCTTGGTGAATGTAATCTTTACCAGAGGTGTTGTGCTGAAATAGACAATCTCCTCCTCTTGTCATTTTCAATTATCAATTTTTGTAAACATAGTGTTGTCAAGATAATTAATTTGGGCATTGCTCCACTATTCCACGAGGTATTTTCTATTTTACAACAGCACACATGCCAAATATCTACTAGTATGTATATTCATCAACGGACCTAACGTTTTCATCGATTTCAAACTATAAAATAAACACAAGAATCATGCATTTATTATATATACTTGAAACATAATTAAGTTTGAATTGTGTATATACATAATGTAAACATTTCACATTCCTAACACTGCTCATATGTGTATCAAGGTTCAAACAAATGAAACAAATTACATAAAATATTTTTTTTTCCCGTTGAAATCTAATCTCTCTGATTTTTACATAACTATTATCATAGAGTAATGTCAATTCCCCGATGGGTTCTTTGCTGTCTTGAACTAGACAATATATATACTATAAGGAGATTGGTTGTTATAATGAACCATTGCTAATAAATTAAATGTAGTCGCATTTATTCAAGTTATACCCACCAGAAACTACTCCATTAGTACACTTCATTTTCCAAAAATAAAACTGTCCATGTGCACGTGAAATGAAGTTGTAGCACAAATTAATCTAGCTAGAAACTTCAGAAAGGTCCTAAAATTAAATTCCCTTTATTAAATAAGGAAAAAGTTATTAGGGACGCAAAGGGAGGTATAGCTAGCTACAGTGTGCTTCTTATCAATAATTTTGGACCCTATAATTAAAATAACAAACAGTAATGGGAATTAAAAAGATTTAATTCGAATAAAAGAACTACGTCCCTATACTATATATCTTGCTAGGCTATACGGACCAATACATGGATAAAATTGAACATATCCTATTGCACAAATATGGTCCAAGACAATGACCACGTCTGAGATTTTATCATCGAATTTCGAATGGGCGTTTCCATGTTGTATCACACATAATGTCGGGATTCAGGATAGAGAAATTTCAAGATTCTTTTTTTAGATTACTATTAATTGCTAGCTCAGTTTGTTCTAGATAATAGCTAGATCGGCCATTGTGTTGCTTGTATGTATACCAGAACAAGTTGTTGAAAAAGCTTGAATTACATTATTAGGAAATAAATAATGTAATTAAAGGTGCTACAGTGTCATTGACAGTTATTGTTGACACTGACAATCAAGATACATACTTTGATTCATGGATTGTCATGATTTAGCCCGTCTTGAGTGACATCCACACTAGATCCCTCGGTACAAGTATCAACTGCTAACCCAACACTAACTAATAAACTTGTTTAAAAGAAAGCAATCTCATTGATTAAAGCATAATTCCATAAATTAAAATAAATTACGCGGAAATAACCCCCAAGAAATTAAAAGTTGTCTACCAAAATTCTAACATCGTCTAGAATAAGAGGATGCAACTCTAAACAAGAAAACATAAATCTAAATAGTCTGAGTTTGAACAAATGGACCAAAAGGTAAAGAAGAATCTATGACAACCCGGAAGAAGTACCTCATCCTTTAATTCAGATAGTGAAGGTCTCACAGTTAAGGTTGCGAAGTAGCCACCTGGATATGACTTGTGCTCAACAAAGAAAAAGTAAGTGGAATATCAATACACAAATCACAGTGTACTGATAGGATCATCGACTAGTTTCAAAAATACGAATGTAAGCAAGCAACTGACTTATGAGAAAGTTCTAGTTGAGATTCTAGGTCATCAAGTTCAAAAGTTAAGAAATAAAGAAATTTGCTTCGGTTAAAGTTCTTTGGCTAAATCAATAAGTTGAGGGTGCTACTTAGGAAGTTGAGGTCGATATGATGTCTCGTTATCTTCATCTTTTTCCTCCACTTCAATCTTAGCTTGGGGTATTTGTTCCTCTTATATACTCTTTTAGATTCATGTGTTTCAACTACTTTCATAATTCCCTATGCATGAATGCTCATGAAATTAGTTTTAAGGTTCATGTTTTAGTTTGGAGTCGATCACTCCTTGAGTTTATGCATTTTGACATGATTTGCATTTGTGTTGGGCTTTAGATCTTTCTTCTACTTTATCCATGCTAGCTTAAATCTCATTTGAGGAAGAATGTTCCCGAGGAGGAAATATTGTAATACCCAAAAGTTAGAAAGTTGAATTGAAAAGAAAAAGTACAAAAAATTCTTATCCATTGCAAGATCTACAAAACCTATTTATGGATCACAAAATGACTTACGAACTATAGGTGATGATCGTAAATGAGTTTTGAGAGTTGAAAATAAATTTAGAAAATTTAGACAGTATTCATGATTGGATTCTACGGCTCATACTTGTGTCAACGATTCATAGATGGTCACCTGTAGTTAAAATTCAGAGAGTTTGAAAAAACTCACTCTAGATAGGGCAAGTGGTATTTATGAGTCATATATATATGATTTTATGGATTTGGTTTCACAGACAAGATTTAGAGAATTGCATTTTCAGCACTTGGATTCTACAAACAGTCAGAACGGGCCATATAAACTTCTATGAGTCATAGTTTTTCTTTTGTGATTAAGATTCAGAGACTTTAAGTTGGCCTAACTTGTACGGACTAGGTTCCACAAATCATAAAAAGACATTACGATTTATAGATCCTTCTTGTGGTCTCTGTTGTTAGTAAATTTTCAGGATTATTTTAGTCTTTGTTCATCATTTTGACTTTCGTACTATATCATTTTGGATTATTTTAAGTGGTATTTAGGGGTTCCTATTAGTCTAATTCCTTATTCATTCTTCTCCCAACTCAATTAAAAATTTCTCTCTCTAGTATTCCTCTCTTATATAGCAAGAACAAGGTGAATTCTAGGGTTCTACAAATTAAGTATCCAAATTCAAATTTTTAAACATGGATTCCACTTGAGGTATATGGGAATTTCATCCATTGATCCTCTTTCATCCATGGAGTCTCAACTTAAGCTCAATTTCATAAGCTTTGATTATGACTCAACCTGAATTTGAATGATTCCTAAATTGCATTCAATTTTTCTAAATTGATCTTATGATGCATGATTAAGAATGATTCAATGATCTTAAAGATAAATTTCATGAACCCATGTCATGCAAGTACTTTATGATTATAAACTCAACTATGTTGACATGCATGAACTGTGATTTGAAGAAAAGTGTGAATTTAAGATGTTTTTGAACAAAGTATGATATATTTTCATGAAATTTAGGTTTACTTTCAATTAAAGCATTCTCATTATGACTTTATAAGACTAACTTAGTTTCAATTGAAATAACACTTAGTATAATATTATGATTTGAGATTTCTTTCAATTGAAGTCTTTTTTTATCATGATTTGATGCTTTTGATTAAGTATCTTTACTAGCTTGTTACGAGATCGTGATATGATTGAGAAGCTATTCTTATGATTTGAGATTCTCACGAAAATACGGGTATTTTAATCCTTCTTTTAAAAGCTATGACTTATGATTATGCATGACTATTCTTGTTGAGAGCATTACCTAGCAGAGTTGTACTGGTGGTGACAACTCAAGTTCTAAAACTACGTACCATTGTATGATGTTTCAATTGGACAAAGTAAGCTAGTGAATCCACCTAAGCTCATAATTAAGGTCCTTACCTTGGCAAGTAGGATAACCTATTTTCGATGTATGTAGGGAAGACAATAGACTCTATGTTACAACTCACATGGTTTATATTGATTAATAGTATCTCTCACTCAATTTATGATATAATTTTCGAACATATGTATGACCTTGTGCCACTTATTTCAGTTATCAGTTTTACGTTATGTTTTACTTGGTAATAGTATTTTAAATTTTCAAACTTATCATGATCAGTATGTTATTGCATATTCTCTATACTTATTATATTTCACAGTATTGACCTCATTTTTTCCTATATTGTTTTATAAATAGATGTGGACATTTCTTATCCAACCCATGGTTAACACTTGTCTTGAGAAGCCGATAGTATGGTAAGTCATCATTCTCTGAGGACGAGTTGTCTTTTCATTTTCAATTTATGTCTTAGACTTCAATTCTAACTATTTTAAGTTAGCTAAGACATGTCCTAGTAACTCATCTATGTTTAGTAGAAACTTTCGGACCTATATCAGATACTAAGATGTTGTGTCATTTTGAACTCGTTATTTAAGTCATGAGATTGTTGCTTTTATTTCATTATGATTCTCTTTAATTTAGTGTACTTATGTTATGCGGTCAGTTTGGGGTTCTTTGAGATTTTAATTATCGTATTACGATTAAGGGTAACTTCAGATTGTGTCATTACTATGTCTGGTATAAAATATATGTCAATTGGCTCGAATACCATGTATGGTACAATTTCTATTATGATTGATATGAATACCACAATTAATATAAATTTGGTTGGGCTTCCACGTGTTGATTCCATGATGAAACAATTTTTTTTTCTTGTGATATAAATATTATATATTGGTCTATGAATGATCGAATTATTGTATTTAGATGCTAGACTAGTTCTTGAGTAGAGTGAAATTGCATGTAAAATACTATAGAGGATGTCTTAAAGATTCTTGGATGATCCGAATAACTACGTGTTCCATATGATTTTTAAGTCAAATTATTGATCGAGAGTCATTGTTTATATTCACTAACTTAAATAGTATATGTCTGTCAAGGTGATCTAAAATATATCTGATTTTTTTTTGGGGGGGGAGGGTGGGGGGGGGGGGGAGAGTTGAATCAAGGTGGTTAAGTAAGAGTTGCATGGGTTGCCTATCAAATTGGCTAAGGGCCTGGGGTGTTGATTTGGTTTCTTAAGTGAGGATGAAATCACCTAGTAGGGATAGTTAATAAATTTGAATTCAAAATTAGAATCAAAAAAATAATTTTAGTGTTTGGTAAGATGGGTAGACTTGAAAATTCTTAGTATGATAGGGAGTTGAGTCGTGACAAGATAGGGGTGGAATGGATCCTAACTGTGGATTTGACAGCAGAATGAGGTAAGGGGGCTTGGGATAAAGTGTATGATTTTATGGGTAGTAACTGATAGTAAAGGTTGTTGTTGAAGAACCGAGGTTAAATAGCTTGAGTTGTATGTGTTATGGATGTTTACATGATATTATGTGGTGGATTTGGGTCGACCAATGATATTTATCCGTATGTGTTGTTTGTACTGATACTACTCGTGCTATACCGTTGTAGAATTAGTGATATGGCCTAGGTAAAGATGGTGGTGATCTCGGATAGATTCTACTCCTCTCTTCTTTATGGTGGGAGTTATGTCTTATTTTAAAAAAAATATATTCTTTTAAAAGCTCTTGTACCTGTTTAGACTATTTTCTAGAGAGAGTTTTTCATTGTATTTGCTAAAGCTTTCTTGTTAATTAAGGTTGAGATTGATTTGTTTTAATTTTATTTAAAATATGTTTAAAATTTAAACCTTGCAAATATTTTTTAGTCTTTAGCATTATATGTTGAGTCGATCCAACTGTCTTCACCAAGTATTAAATGACTATTTCTTTGATGTATATCAAAAAGATATAATTATTTCTTTTTCATAATATCAATCACTTATTATCCAAATCATTATCAAAATAGTAAGGTGAAATAGTGGAAAAGTACTCCTCTCCATCCATCTGCATTATATTAAAAATAAATATCTAACAATATTTATTCATTTTATAAAATTAAGAGGTAATTTTATAATTAATTTACTTTTACTATTAATTATAATTATTTTTCTACTATATTTCTTATATTGAAAGAATAATTTGAAAAAATAATTCTTATCATAACTACTTTTTAAATGTCTCAACATTATATTTATTATATTTAAAAGAATAATTTGACAAATGATTCTTGTCATACACTACTTTTTAAATGTCCCTACATTATTGTCTTAACATGAAAAACGACGGAGTCCCAGGTCATGTAAATCTAAAATGTAAATAGTGGGAGACCCAAGAAATCATTTGAATCAAGCTAAAACAATATAAATAGTAGCACCAAATACATACATGGGGGGCAGCGAAGATCTGGAACGCCATGGAAGTAACAGAAGGAGATCGCCACGGTCTTACCGCCAAAATTCCCTATTCCCCTCTCACCGTCGATCATTCTCTCTCTGTTACCCATCTAAAGCCTAAAATCGTGTACGTTTTCTACACACATTGCTGATTTTCTGTTAAAATGCATATTTTAATTTTATGCACTATGTATTTCACCGAAGCTCCTTACTAGCTAACTTCATGGAATATTGGGGAAAAAGGAATTTAGGCCGTTTACATTGGTGTTATTTGAAATTTGTTTTTTCAGATAGAATGTGTTGTGAAGCTGAAGAAAAAGTAAACTTACATAATCAAAATCTAAATTTAGGTATGAGTTCTGTTTGGATTTCCGCTTTATGTGAATTAAGGATGGCATATTTCTCTGAGCATTTTTTTAATTTTCAATGCTGGATTTAGGTTTTAATTCGATAGGTTGTGGTTGTGCTATTTAGGCATGAACTAGCGTTTTGTTTAGTTTTACTTAAATAATAATACTCCATTTGTCCCGATTTGTTTGGCTCTTTTTCAATTTTTGTTCGTCCAAAAAGGTTGATACCTTTCTATAGTTATGAAGGATTGGTGGAGTATTTATGTCAACTTATGTGTCAAAAGTCTTATATGTCCAATTAAACCAAGACAAACAAATAGAGACAGAATGAGTAGTAGGATTGAGACAAACAAATTTGTCTCTTTTACGTTAAGAAAAGTATGATTTGAGTTGATATATTGGTTAAAAATAATATGTTCGAATTAACATAACTCACTGTGGATCAGTGTAAAATGCTTGACTTTACCTAAGCTCTATGTTTATTGTTCTCTTCAGATTGTTGGTGATAAGTAACTCTGTTAGACATGATATAAAAGCTTCATGTTCCTACTGGTTGAAATGATTTTTGATCATTTCAAGGAGTAGATTTTTTGAGTAGCCATCCTTGTTTATGCTATGAAAAACAGAATTCTAATTGTTGGATGTATAGATTAAGTATTTACTCATTTCAAAGTACTTCACTTGCTCCAGGGGCATAGTGAACCATTTTTGGCGTTCAAATATGAATGGAATGTTAATAAACTGTACTATAAGATGTAGCGAGTACATATATTTATCTATATACGTAGCTTGACAGCAGTGTCGTATCTTTTG
The DNA here is from genome assembly GCA_038996855.1 of Solanum aculeatissimum. Classification (NCBI taxonomy): domain Eukaryota; kingdom Viridiplantae; phylum Streptophyta; class Magnoliopsida; order Solanales; family Solanaceae; genus Solanum; species Solanum aculeatissimum. The sequence continues at coordinate 12,655 of JBCEWC010005731.1, read as the reverse complement.
AGGGATGAACTTTTAGTTTTAAGGAGAAACAGAATGTAAGATTATGCTCTTTTAAAGGCTTCTAGTTATGCCTCCTAGGGAGTGGTCTAGCGGACATAGAGTTGGAGTGACAACCTTGGAAGCCAAAGTTGAACCCTAATGAAAACGACACCAGGTGTGTTCTTTCCATTCATCTAAGCCTGGGTAGTTTCATTACCTGTTGCTTTAGTAGGTGGCAACATGCGTCCAGTGAACTAATCGAGGTGCATATGCTTGTCTGGATACCGTCATTATAAAGGAGAAAGGTCTTAGGTCTTCCTCTGGTTAATTGAAACAAGTATATGTGAGATTAAACGGACATGGTTTAGTAGGCTGATGAAACTTGTATGTCAGATGCATGTGCTATAAATGTTTTCTTCCCACACTCAAAAGTATATTTAGTATATGCATGCACTGGAATACTGAGGCTGATTTTTGTTCTTCCTCTTCTATTTCTGAACTTGGTTTGAAACTGTGCAGAGAACTGTGCAAGGACTTATTCAACCAATGGTCAAATCTGGATGATTCCCACTTCTCTGTAGAGACAGTGGCTGGTGGCATCACAAATCTATGTGCGTATTCATTTTGTTTGAATTTGCAATTCATGAGCACTCATTTGCATTCCAAATTTATCATTCTAAAATTTTGTATACAATATGTACTTTCCTATAACAAAAAGAATGATTCTTACTGTTAAAATCTTTATTACCTGAAAAATTGTAAGACTTAAACATATCAGCTAAGATTGTAGTTTATCCTTCATTTTGCAGTGTTAAAAGTATCTGTGAGAGAAGATGGCGGGAAGCATGAAAATATGACAGTTAGGTTATATGGTCCAAATACTGAATATGTAATCAACCGTGAACGAGAATTGCAGGTTAGTTTCAGAGGCTTTGGCTGATTTACTTGTTCCGTGCACTATTCCTATCTTATGGAGTGTTAACAGTTGACTTTTGAGTAATTTAAGTCCACTGCACTTGGGCTATCTGTATTCCATTTCAACTACAAGGCTATTTGATCTGTCAAACTAGTGTTTGTACTTTCCCCTCCCCCCTCCTCTCCCCACTAAGGATGTTATGTGGACGTCAACTTGCAGTTTAGCTTTAGTATTATTTCTGCTTTTCTTGTCCTTTTTTGTTAGTAGGATTGCTTCCAAAGAAGAGTACGCATAGACCTCGCATATGAGTCTTGTACTCTTAACCACTGGGGCAAATAAGCCAGTAACCTCTGAAACATTTTGAGATCTACTCCCTCTATCTTAAGAAGAAGAACAGTGTTTGGAGTTTGGATGACGAAATTTACTTTCGATCTAGATATTGATTCCTCAGTATTAAAAAAATTAAAGTTTCCATATCTAAAGACTCTATAGAAGTACAATAAAGAATACCTTATATTTAAGAATGTGTATGTAATGTTCAAAAATTTGTAAGTAAATAAAAGAGTTACTATCTCCAAATAGCAATAATGTATTTTCCCAAGTTGATGTGGGGAGTTCACACTTGTTTTACACTTTTCTTTAAATTATTTTTCTTCAAAGTGAGGGGAAGAAGAGGACAAAGGAACTCGTTGAATTATTTTCTCCACAGAAAGTATTTTGCAGTCCTAGATTTCTCCAGAGTATTTTGCAGTCCTAGTATCTGAGCACATTTACATCAGAAAATCTCTGGTTCCATGCTTAATTATAAAGATTTTTCTCAATAATTGTTGTTAAAAGTTGTACATCTACCATCCTTCAAAATTTATGCAAGAAGTCAGCTGTTTGATTCTAGATGTTCCAATTGATGTTATGCTATTTACTTTTGTTCTTGAGATATATATTCTGTCAGGTTTTGACTACATAGGTCTTAAGTTTTTTGTGATCAGTTAATATGTTATTTCTTGCATAAGCTTAGCCCATAATTCCATGTCCTCTTTGGTGAAGTCTGTATTTTCGATGGATGCCTCTCTCTCCTCTAAACTTCCAAGTTTTATTTATTTGTTCTTGTAACTATGGCCATGTCCATGAATCATACACACTTCATGATTGTTAAGTACCTTTCTTTAGGCGATTCAACACCTCTCAGCGGCTGGGTTTGGTGCCAAGTTGCTTGCAGTATTTGGGAATGGCATGGTTCAATCATTTATTGATGCACGCACTTTAATACCCTCAGGTAGGCATTGAATCAGACCTCTGCTTGTAGCTTATATGTAGTAGAGACTATTCATGGTTTAGTGTAAATAACTTTTGGCTACCTTCCACACGTCATTTTTCCTTTGAGATTTAGAAACTTTCACGTGTTTCCCTTTCCTATTTAGAATTTAGGATTAGGCATCAGAGAATCTGTGAAGAACAAAATTAAGAAGTAAACTGTATTCTTATCAAAAAAGTGCTTGCTCTCTCTCTCTCTCTCTCTCTATCTATCTATCTAAACACACACATATATATGTATATATACGTATGTGTATATGTATGTATATTACTATTTTTTTATTTGAGATTGAGCATTTTGCTATTTCTAAATTACACCAGAAAGCTATCAACATGATGCAATCAGATCTAACTTTCGAAAAAGTGTTTTCTTGTCCTGTGAAGCATCCTCTGTTCCTTCCTTTAAGTGCTTCGTCAGTCCTTTCTTGTTCCATCTCAAAAGAAATTCTGAAAAACTGTTTTGGCATCACCCATTTCAGTCCCTAAAGCTTGACATCTTCCATGTAAAGTGAAAGTTCATTGAAGGAACAAATGATTGTTTGATTCTGATTCTTCTCAACACATGTAACATCTGTTGGCTAATTGTATCCCCCTTATTCATAGATTATCTTGAGTGAAGCATGATTCTTTGTTATTAGACACAGAGGAACATCACATTGACTGGTGCAATGTTTTGCTGCAACCCTTAATCGATTGTATCTGAGTAATATGATTGTTCCTTCTGACTGTAAAATATGAGCTAACTGGAAATGATTCATTTTCCTGACCCTTTCAAGTTAGTTGATCTTCATTGTTATTAAAACATTGGAATGTAGATAGAAAGTGTGAAAAAATCTGCAATCACTCTAATTTCCCATTCATTAGGATTTCCTCTGAAAGTGATGTTCCAAACGTTCCCTTCCTGCTTTGCGCTTGTGTAAAGTTGGTGTCTTGTGCAAGGTTAAAAGAGTGAGAAATTCATTTCTTAGAGGAGAGTGTCCTAGCCAATTATCTTGCCAGAAAGAGACTTTTCTTCAATTCCCTATCTTGATTCCTATATCATGTGAAAATGTAGCATAGTGCTCCTGTATTTCTCCCCACACCTATTCCTTCCGGTGGAGTCCCCGTCTTTGAACACATGTTCTTTTGACCAAACATCTCTGCAATAACCTTCCTCCTTAGAGCATTGATTTCAACATTATTTCTTCATAATCATTTCATCAAAAGGCTCCTATTTTGCACTCGTTAGTTCTTGATGCCCAATCCCTGCTGTGGATATAATATGTATTCATCCAAACCCAATAGCTTAGCTCAAACCTTGTATATGTGTTAAAAAATTTCATCAAATAGTAGAAATAATAGATTTTATAACAACAAGAACATACCTAGTGGAATTCCACAAGTGGGGTCTGGGGAGGGTAGAATGTACACACACCTTACCACTGCCTCACAAGGTAGAGAGGCCGAAATAATAGATTTTAAATTCAATAAATCGAATGAGCTGCAGTAGATTTCCGCACTCGAACCAATAAAGCTTATATCTAGATCCACCTCTGCCTGGACCTTCTTTATAGTGCCGATGCTCTACTTCACTAGGTTGAAATTACCTTCTATTGCCTTTCCATGAGAAATTTCTCCTGAACTAGTCAATTCTCTATTTCACCTTAACAGGTATTGCAAACAAAACATAATATATATGTTGGAATGAATCCAACACACTATTAATATGAATTAAGTGTCCAAATACAACAACAACACACCCAGTGAAATTCCGCAAAGTGGGGTCGGGGAGGGTAGAGTGTACGCAAACCTTACTACTACCTCATGGAGATAGAGAGGTTGTTTCCGAATAGAGAAAGGTGTTTTTCTTCTAGCTGGATAAACTCAATCACATCTTTTCATCACCTCCTTCTATATAGTTATGCCTTATGTTTTTCCCCTAAAGGCAGATCCAACTAGACCATAGGAAGACTTCCCACGTGGCAGCCAAGAATAATTGTCATGCCTTGTAAATCTCACACTGAGTTGACTGGAATTAACCTTTTTTGTCCAATTGACATGAAGTCTTGAGACTGCCTCAAACACTCAAAATAAATACCAAGTACTTTAGTTGACATGCTGCTGGTTCAGGAAAAATGAGAGTATTATTCACATATAGAAGATGTAAAATGGATTGTACATTTTGTTTGCCATCTGTTCACCTTGAAGTACTTGAACCATCTTTCATTAACAGAGAAAACACAACATTCTGCTAGGACACTATATCCTACTAGGTTAAACTCTATGTCAATTTATCTAAAGGTTCCTGAAAACCAGAATACTACTATTGATAGACTTCTAGGAAACCCAAATCTAAAGATACATTCTGGGAAATCCCTATGTAGTTAAATTTGTTGAAGAGTGAAGATGTACGTTGAATTTATAATCTGCAATCCTCCTTCATCCTATGTTGTCATATTTCCCATTGGCTTTCATTTGGTGTTAAGAGAACTTCCTGTATTTAGTCAAACCATCAAAAGAAAATTTGTTCCCTGAGGTTTAAGATTTGACTTCCAGATTCTGTAGCTGCTTTTATACGAGCAATCATCTAAGCCAAATAAAAAGTTTCCTTTATGAAACACAAATAATTCGCTGATGTGTGGGCTAGCCCCCATATACTAGTTGTTAACAAAAAGTAAAAACCTACACAGAGAATATTTCTACCAAGGGTACTTGTCATCTACACTAACAAGAATTATGTGGTTGCACCAAATATTGGCCAAAATAAAAGGCATGCCCTATACTATACTAACTAATTTCCACCCCAGCAAAGGGTGAAATATACACCTGTACTATCAGAAATAGTTTAAATATACCCCTTGTTATTGGTTATACTTTCTGTTCAAATATACCCCTTCTATTATGCTTTCGGTTCAAATAGACCTTTCTCATTATTCTTTGGCTCAAATTTGCCTTTGATTTTACGGAATGACACGTGGCAAGCTTAAAATAAAATAACTCACTCCCAATTTCAAATGTCCATTTTTGTAAAAAATAAAAAGGTTTAGCCATTTAACCCATCTCCCGCAAACCCCCACCCCAATTCCTCCATTTTGATTTCTTTTCTTTTCATCTTCTTATTTGTAGTCCAGTACTCTCTAATTCTCTGGATAAATTGTTAATACTATTTGACCGTACCTTGCAAAACAAGACATATGACTCATGTAATTAGGTAAATTAGCTAGGTAATGAAAATATAATTAGTGTCTTTTTATTTCATCTCATAACTATAGCTCGAAACTACAAGTCTGACTAAATATTTTAACATCAGTGAAATGCTGTCAACTCAGCAAAAGTGCAATGAAAATGGTGGGATTAAAAATACTACTGGGTAATGAAAACAAAAAAAATCAATGGGTGGAAATGAGTCGAGAATGGGTTGAACAGGTGAATTTCTAAAGGAATCAGTTGGGGGTGGGTCATTTGATTCTAACATTGAATTATGCCATTCCATCAAAATTAAGGGCAGATTTGAGCCAAAGTATAATGAAAAAAGTATATTTAAACCAATAATATAACGAAAGGGGGGTATATTTGAACCGAAAGTATAACAAGAGGTATATTTAAACTATTTATGATAGTACAAGGGTATGTTTGACCCTTTACCTTTTCCACCCCTTTGGATGCTCTCTTGTTCCTCTCCAAGGAATCCACATGTGGGCCAGATGGGGCTACATCTTGTAATAAATGGTTCATATCATATGCTTGACATGCTTTGTCCGTGGTTTAAGCTGTAGTTGTTGTCAAATCTCTTAAAGAATGTAAATTGATTGAACCATTTTGAAGAAATAAAAAGATGCTCATTACATAGACTGAAATTGCTTTTATAATTACCAACCAAAATATGCAAAAAAGGATATGTGATCTTCTGAGATAGTTAATTATCCTGATAGTTAATTATCCTATGCCTTTCATTTTCACCGGCCTTATTGATCTTCATTTGTATAAACTTGTAATCTTCAAGATTCATCTTCTTTGTCTAATTAGCATAGTCATTTTATCATCTTTCTGCGTGCTTGCCTCTCCTTCTAAATTAGTTTAATAGAAAAGAAGTTGGTGGTTTGAATCTTATAGAACTTATACACAAACTAGGTTGAGAAGAGCACGTTAGTAAGGAGAGCTTTGTAAGCCCTGTAATAGGACTAGAGTTTAACACAGCAGTTGCCTTTGAGTCCTTTCATCAACAGATCTTGTTTGACCTGTTACACTTGCATGTTAGTTTATTATATCTTGGGGTTGTCGAAATAATTTTCTGGCATTCTGTTTTTCAGGAATACCTACATTTTTCACTTCTTCCCAATCTCATGGTGTTATTATTATATGCAAATTAGTTGTCATTTTCTTGTAACTTCTTCAACAGACATGAAAAACCCAAAGCTTGCTGCTGAAATTGCAAAGCAACTGCGAAAGTTCCATCAGGTGGAAATTCCGGGTTCCAAAGAACCTCAAGTGTGGAATGATGTGCTCAAGTTCTTCAAAAAAGGTCCGCCCTTTACTGAACATTCTCCAGCGGTATTATATTAATGAGACGTCGTTTTCTTGAATTGATTGATATGTATGGATCCCTCTAGTCTCATAGACTGGAACACTTGTAATTTGATAATTGCTATGACAAAAGATCCATCTCATGCCCGAGTGTTTTTTCCATTTTTACAGCATCAACTCTCCAATTTGATGATGGTGAGAAGAAGATAAAGTATGAGACAATTTTGTTCCAGGAAATTTATTGTGAAATCATAGAGCTCAAGGTCGTCCCACCTTCCATGACATGTTGATTATTGTTCTATTTATTATTTCCTGTTCACTTTAGAGGATGGGATTCTCCCTATATCTTCTCCATAACAATGCAAAACAAGCATTTAACATTTTTCTTAATCTGTATTATATTCATTTGCTTTCACAGATATGCTATTTGAAACCATATGTTCGCATTTTCGCTTATATCCCTTTTGGAGAAATCAATAGCTATAAGATGTTCAGCATGTCATTTGCCGAAGTTAACTGTTGTTTTGCTCTTGTTATCTTGATGTAGAGATCAAGGCATCTCCTATGGCAGCTATGATAACCTTAAATGAACTTTTAGGTGTTAACTCATCTTCCATCATACTATGGCGCAGACTGCTTCAGATTGGATGACTTTTGTATATGTATTTCCATTATACGTCTTTCTCATAGTTAAGCACACCCAAAAGTTGGCAGAAATGAAATGTTGTAGGTTTCCAAGTTAAGGGATTCTTATTTTCCACATAGGATGCATCTTTCTTGGCTTTATTGCAACAACAGTTTTGAACTTATAAACCTGAAGTATATTGGAAGTTCACTTGACTTTTCTTTAGGATAAAATGATCTGCTTAACTACTACTATGTCTGTAAAGCGGATGATATTGAAAGTTATTTGGCGTTGGGCCAGAATAGCATTTTATTAAAATAGCTTCATGTATTAAATGGATATATCTCTGTCTCAAAAGTGACGTGCGATTCTGGAACAGGAATTGACTGACCGTCTTAACGCCCCTGTGGTATTTGCCCACAATGACTTACTCTCTGGAAATCTGATGCTTAATGAGGATAAAGGTACTTATGAGCTAGCTTTCCGTTGTATTTACATCTTGATCGAGGTACTTTCTTTTGTCGTGACATTTACAATTAGAAATTCTCCGGCGCCTCCATGGTCATGATAAAAGTCAGTAATCTAGAGATGCCTTTTCATCTGTTGGAGAAGAAAACCCTACCATTTAGATCAGTTAATTGGTTATGCACATTGCAGACATCCTATTTGGTATTACTCATGCAAATTTTATGCTTGTGATCATATATTTTGTCACTATTGCTAGTTTGTCTTTCTCAAGATTTTATTTATGTTTAGTAAGGGAATCTAATTTTCTCTGGTATGACTCGTATTCTCTTGTGATAACGACTCAATATAAGTCTTTGAATGGACTTTATTAGGTCACTCCTGCTTTCATTTATGTTTTTCGTTTGACAAGTTTTCCTTATGATTAATGTCATGAAATAAAATAATCTATCCCATTAAGGAAACATATCTGAATGATTTTCTAATTTTTTAATCTTTTTTTTACATTGCATCAAATGGTGTGTCTGTTGTCATATTTGAAAAATGTTTGATGATGCTCTTAGTTACGATTAAAATGCTGAACTTGACTGTTTGTACTAACCTCATTTCTGTTTATCAAAATCCAGAAAAGCTGTATCTCATTGATTTTGAGTATGGATCCTACAATTACAGGGGATTTGACATAGGGAATCACTTCAATGAATATGCTGGCTATGATTGTGATTACAGCTTGTATGTTGCACCTCCCTCTCTGCATCTCTTCTCTACATCCTTGGTCCTCTTTTTTTCCTCTATCTTATGGTGATATTTTGTTGAAACTAATGACTAATATTAGAAATGGTTCTATGTGTAGATATCCAAGTAAGGATGAGCAGTTCCATTTCTTCAGGCACTATTTGAATTCTGACCAACCGAATGAGGTAAATGAGGAAAACTTTCAAAACTTCTTATACTTTAATTGTGCATGTTGCATAGCTAGGATGGAACTTGTGTAGTGCTATTATTTCTGAAGCAATTATTTAGCCCAAAAAAATTTAAGAAAAAATTCCAACGTTGCGGAGTAGCTTATATAGCAAACTCGATAGAGAGTTTCATGGGTGGAAAGCATATGCAAAACAATCTCGGAGAAGGCATTATCTAATTGACCAAAAATAAAGGTTTTAAGATAGTTTCATGATTTAGTGCCATAGAGGTTGTAAGACTTTCTTCCTATCAAGTTTGAGTATTATTTTTCTTTTCACCAGAGCTTTACATGCCACCTATGGATGTTTCACCAGAGACATTTTACATGCCGCCAATTGATGTGCTGAAAATAATAGGCCCTTGTCCTAATAGTGTACTGATGTCGCTCAAGCCACACCTCCTTTTTAAGGTAAAGCGGTCGTTGTCAAGTAATTAACCTAACTGAGGTTAGGGTCGATCCCTCAAAGAATATGGTAGACTCAAGAATTAATTCAATGTAAGTTGGAATGATTAACCCACTTATCTCCCAAGAAAGGGGAGTTTTTTCGTAAAATAAAATTAACTAAACTAAATGAATGCAGGTGATGAGAAATCAGTAGAAGAGCTAACTAGGGTATTGTGTTCCTCATAAATCCCTAACTTGGTATTATCGGATAAATGCAATCTTCTCCAGTGTGTAGGTATAGGACAGTAAGTTAGGTTCACCTAAATTTTTGATCCAGCGAATAGGTAAATTTCATCCCGGAACTTGATCCATCTCCGTGATATGGCATTACTAACCCTTACTTTTATCCCAGTACAACCTCCCCTTATCCGGTTTGGTTGATTAGACGAGAACATCTCAATCGAATCCTGTTAATTACCCCTTTTCCTATTCATTACTTCCTTGATCCGGCAAGTAATATTAGGCGAGTTCTAACGTAGGCCTCCCTTAAAAAACAGTTAAAGTGAAGAGGATTAATTAATACAGCCTAACACACCTTCCAAGAATTACACAATATCCGATTTTACCTTGTTAGATCCTCATGGTTCCCACAACCCTAGTTGTTGATTTAGCTATGTATGATCAGTATAAATGCAGAAATTATGAAGTAGAGTAACATAATTGAGCACTTACACAGACGAATTAAGAATATGAAATCCAGCTCTTCAATTAGAATCACAAGGTTGAACAAAGAACACACACTAATGTTTTTCCTCTCAAAATATGATAAATCCTAAGTGTATCCTCTAAAACCTTGTTCAAACTTCGTGGCTGTTGGTTACTCTTTGAAAAATAACCTAAAAACTTATTTATAATGTGTGAAATACAAAACCAAAATGAAATAGGAAAACTGTGTCGGCGGCATCTACAAATAGGTTCACGACTTGTGCTTCACTATACGGCTCGTACATCGGGGTTTCGTGGATTGCAACTGAAATCTGGAGGCTACTTCTACGAGACCTTTCCACGGGCCGTGTCTGATGACTTTCTAAAACTTCTTCATTTTTTGATCCTCAGGGCACGAACATACTCTACGACTCGTCTGCTTCCCTTGTAGAATTTAACTCAAAAATTCGCCCTTCACTGAAAATTGATACGAGACCCCATCTACGGCTTGTGAACCTTTCCACGACCTGTAAATGGTTCCGTGGATCATCAAATTCTACTGTTTCAGCCCACTTTGTCCACAAATCATGCCAACACTGAAATCTTGCAAAACAAACACAGCACAATCAAACCTACTAACATCGCTTTGAGAACACACAAAATTTCAAATTTTAAGCATCAAAAGTGCTGCATTTCGGCAGCACATCATGTACCTAGCCAATCTTGTTTTCTGGAACATAAACACATTGCTACTAATTCAATGCGAAACCAGAATATTCATTAAGGGGTGTTAAAATATAAAGTCAAAGAGTATTATTATGTTACTAGCAAGGGTAGAGCACACACTTTTTGCTACTCCTTAACCAGTACACTAAACCTTCAACATGTGTCATGAGGTGTCGACACTTGTATATAAATTTATTAAATCAAATTTTGACCTATATACATAATAATTTTTCAACAAAGGTGTATCGCTGCACAACCCTCAGACAAGGGTAGCTCTGCCCCTGGCTACTATATGCACGTTCTTGTGGGTTTGTTGGGAGAAATCATGAGAATAGACTTGGAACATTACTGTAGTACTGTGTCTACCACCAAATAGAAAACAGTTGAGCTTAACATGAATAATTGGTAAGAATATCTAAGTTTATTTTGATGACAGGTATCTGACAAGGACCTTGAAGCCTTATATGTCGAGAGCAGTAGTTACATGCTAGCTTCACACCTTTACTGGGCTCTCTGGTCTTTGATCCAGGTACTATTATTATGCTGCATTTTAGATGCAGTCCAAAGAATGCCAAAAATAATCTCACGTTTTAATCTTTTTGTTATTGTTATTCCTAGGCGAAAATGTCACCCATCGATTTTGACTACATCAGTTATTTCTTCCTGCGGTATAATGAGTACAAGAAGCAGAAGGAGAAAGTCCTCTCTTTAGCCAAGTCATATCTCTCAAGAGCTGGGTGAACGATTCGTTTAATAGAGTTCCAGAATCTTTTAAAAGCTATGTATTGACAGACATTTTGATATCATTTCGTGCAAAATTGAAATAGCTGCTGCTGTAGCCAAGTCGGACTCAGCAAATTTATTTATTTTCTTTACTTTTTTTCTCAATGGAACAAAAAACAAGGGGATCTCTCTCTATTAATTTTTGGTAATTCAACATGAATAAAATTTACACATTTTACAGCTTCCCTTCCATTGAAAAATGAGCTACAGAAACTGCTTTAATGGTAATTTTTGTTTAGTGGTGCTATTTTGTGAGCGTCGTGATTCTTCTGTTACAGCTTTTGGGGAAATGAATATGCAGATAATTTTCGGGCAAATTACAAAACAATTCTACAATATGGCACAGTAGTCAGTAGAAGATATATTTCTTTTACTTAAATAAAAATTAATTAATTCTCTTATACGTTGAAAATCCTACATGAATATCAGCTTGAAAAATGAAAACTTTCATTTACTAGGGTATATTTAAGGTGTAATCATTTAAAATTTATTAAACATGAATTCTAAAATTATTTGGATTATATTAAATTTATGAATATATTAGTCCAAATAAATATAATGATATTATGAAATTATAAAGTAAGAAGAAGAAGAAAGTAGGGAAAAGAACATAACTATACATTTTAACACCCTTAATTACATGAATATGTCAACAAATTTTATTTATAATCAAATGTCAACATTTTTTTTAACAAAAGTATGCATACATGGAAAAAAAAAAGAAAAAAAGAGATGAGTTAATCTTGCATTATTAAATGTGTAGGGGTTATGAAATGTATTTAATGTAATCTTACATGCATGGGAAAATCTAAAAAAAAAAAAAGGAGAGACAAGTTATTGTTACATTAATAAATGTGTAGGTTTATGGAATGTATTTAATGTAATCCTATTATTACTAAAAATCGAAAAAAAATAATTGATTAGTAGGAGTTATAGAGTGTATTTAATGTAATCATAATCGCTCTCTTTAATTTATTATTGATATTTATTAAGGGGAAATGCTATTTGACCACAAAATTTTGGCCCAAATTTGGCCACAAATTTTAAAAGTCTATAATATCCTTTTTTTTAAATTTTGCATATGTTTTTCCATTACTTCTTCTTCCAAAGCAATATTAACTTTTCTCTATTTTCCAAACATTTTAAAATTATTAAAATAAATTTTTTTTAATATCAAGAAAGATGATAAGTCTTTTGTGTCATATGTGTCTTTATATTTTTTTTTAAAGAAAATATATAATCTGTCTTTTTAAAAATAAATATGTTTCACTAATTCAAAAAAAAGTTATATACT